>BQKN01063646.1:333223-355538 GCA_022839385.1 Asparagus kiusianus
AAAAAAAAAAAAAAAAAAAAAAAAAAAAAAAAAAAAAAACAAAAATGTAATATCTGGTAATTAATTTACTAGATATTACATTTTTGTCTCACTTTTTAGCTTTAGCGAGAGACAGGGTTTTGAGTACCAAAGCTGATAGATGAGCGGCCATTAGAACCACCACGAGAAGAGGAACAAACTCTATAAACCAGGGTCGACTAGTTTGCACCATTAGAGATGTTGCTGAGCTCTGAGGAGAAGGCGGTGGAGGCGGTGGAGGAGGAGGCGGAGGAGCGACGCCCCAGTGAAGATCAAAGGACAAGATACGTTAGCGAAGACCAGCAGGACGAGGGCGCTGATGGAAACGATAGAAGCGGAGGAGCACCCGCGAAGATGAGGGAGGCAGAGGGTGTACTATGGCCCGTGGCAAAGATGAGGGAGCCCCGGGCGATCGAAGATGAGGTACGTTGCCGGCGGCCGCGGTCGGACTTCGACGGGGTCGGATGAGGGATTTTCGACGCGATCGGACGAGGGGGTTAGGGATTTGGGAGGGTTCGGTCTTAAAATTTTTGGGGATAAATTTTTGGCAGTGGGATGAAATTTTTGGGGGGAACAGAGAATAAAGGCTTTTAATTTTTTTTGAAAAAGCTAATAAAAACTCCCAAACGGTTTTAACTGTTTGGGCTGAGATATGCCAAACGGTTAAAATTGTTTGGTTCAGCCGTTTGGGGTTTTTTAACAGTCCAAACGGTTTTAATCGTTTGGGTTTATTATCCTAAATGGTTAAACCCGTTTGGGCTATTTGGACTTGTCCAAACGGTTATAATAACCATTTAGGCAGAGCTGTTTTGTACTAGTGTGTCTGGGTTTCCGACTTGTTGTGGATTGAGTCCATTATCGTGGGTTGATTTTACTTCGTACTGGACACAACAAGTGGGATATTTGGATTCTTTGGTGTCGGCTTAGTTTTGGGAGAAACTTCATCGAGGTGGAGCTTTGTAGAGGTGACGAACATGGCGACGAATAGCTTAGGAAAAATCAGTAGAGAGACGGTTTTTAGGTTGTCCGGTCGACCACGAGTCAGCTACGATCGACCGGAAACGTGCACAGAGAGGCAGTGGTTTTTTGGAGTTGGGACGATCGACCGCCACGGTCGACCGCCTGAGACCCTGTATGATTTTGGGTCTCGGGAATCGGTTCGGTCGACCGCCGCAGTCGACGAGAGAACCCTATAATGGTTTACTATATCTGACGTTCCTAGGCGGTTGATCGCGACGAATTTGACGGTCGGCCGCCGGTCGGGTCTAAGTCAGGTTTTGGTTTCCTAGCATTTCGTTTGCTGTTGGTATATAACCCTAAGCCTGATTAATTAGGGTTAAGCAAGGACGATTTGAGCAGACTTTTGAGAGAGTATTGTGCATCATTTGTGGGAGGATTTATGAGAGATCTAGAGAGCTTTGTTCTGGGGTTTATTGGTGAGATTTGTAACCTTATTTGTATTCTCTTGATTTCAAATAGTAAGAACTCCTCCTTTCTTGCCCCATGGACGTAGGCAACTTGCCGAATCACGTAAAATTTGTTTGTTTTTCTGTGGTGATTATGTTTTGCTGGTGTGGTTGTGATTTATCTCGTTCTTATTCGTGCACTTTCGTGTGATTCTAGTTCCGCTGCGCACAACATCTATAACTATACCAAAAAATTGTTGCTGCAGGGTTAGAGAGTTATAAATTTATACTTCAACAATATCATGTTTTTAAGATTAGGTAGCTATGAACCTATGAATATCGTATTAAAGTTAGTTTGCTGTCAATACAGTAGTGCAGTTCCTTTCAATTGAAACCTTTAGAAGCTTGATAACAACCTTAGATGGTGAAAGAAGAGGCTGAGGCTTATCTCCAGCAAGATTTTTAAGACATTTGTCTTGCTCCCCTTTGGAGTTTGAAGCCCATGAACTCAGTAGGGCCCCAATGAGCCCACGAGAAGCTTACTATTAATAAGATAGAACCATCTTGAGTGGGTCCATTTTCGTGAAATAATTCCCTTGCAGTGATGGAGCGAGGCAGAATTGGGGATACATAATGCAGTTTTCTCAGCCACGGAACGTACGCACGACAAATTGTCTGGCAGAAACGATTCTTATTTACGTACACAAAAGTAATGATGCAAAAGTAATAATGCAGCATGTTCGCTTGTTTGCTTTGGTGCTCGTAATATAGAATGTTTTGATCATGTTTATCTTATCGTCCTCATTGCGTTACAAAAGTGGAATTTAAATCGGTACGTCTTTAATCATAAGCTTATTGAAAACAACTAAAGTTTTGTTAGCCAACAAATTATTGAAAATTAATATGATTCTAGTTCTAATGCTTGATGCGGCCATGGTTGCCGTTAAAACTTCACATGAGATACAATAACGTGGGATTTCAACTATATACAATAATGGTTTTTGTAATAGTGATTTTCAAGACAAAAAAATTTTTTAAGATAATATAGCAAAAAATCTATGCGGCTAAATCTCATCCTTGAAATACGATAATAATTTGAGTAATTGTATTTGTTAGAACTGGGATGCAAGCCTAAAAGGAAGGGGGTGAATAAAATTGCTACAATTTTTCGACTAATTTAGAATAAGCAGTGGAAATATAATAAGCGAAAAACTAAAAGCAAACCAACACAAGAACAAATGAGATTTTTATAGCGGTTCAGATTAAATCCTATGCCCGCTCTTCTCGCGAAGAGTCGTCTCCGATGTAACCAGAGTTCACCTGAACCACAACCCGATTTAGTAGGAGTCAAAGACCGTACCCTAAAATCTACCTGAAACAAGTCGTCTTACCTAACTCTTCACAATGACCAGAAGAAATCTAGCCCTCACTAGCTAAACCCTCAATTACACTGCCTTGAGTATGCTAACCCTTAATTATCTCGGCTTGACTATGCCAACCATCAATTACCCTGGCTTGAGTACGCTATCAAACTTACAAGTTTATATATAAAATTAAAATAATTAAAACATGATAAAAACAATCTTACAGCCGTTTATTAAACCGCTCTTCAAATCGGTGAAGATGAAGATGTAGGCGTCAAAAATTACCTATAGGTCCCCGCACACGACTCGAGATAGAGAGAAGACGATGAACATCGCTATTAGAGTTACAAAAGCTCATTTGACGACGACAAACACATGAAGTGAGTCAACGGACCATATGAAGCAACGGAACTTCGGAATAACGGAAACAAGAGCTGATCGGTAGCCCCGTGTCGCTTATGAAAGGCGGAGAACCCCTCATGTCCTATTTACTCCACATATGATTCAATCATGGGAGCCTGTAGGTCTCATCATTGGATTTCCAACGCATCTTGAACCGTGTAATTCCGTGTCCGGACGACGTATTTACGGTAGAAACAAACTCGACGCGCCAAAACCAAAAAGCCAAACCAAGACACCCCGGGGTGTCTCGTCTTGGCCGAGACACTCACAAGTGTCTCGGCCACACCGAGACACTCACAAGTGTCTCGGCCACGCCGAGACACCCATGGGTGTCCGCAGACCTGAAAAGCTATTTTTGATAGTTTATAGCTGTTTTTCGATCGTTAACCATCTGGATTTGTTCCAACTGATCTGATAATATGGTTAAGTGGTTTTAACTAAAGATAAGAGGGAATCAACCGTTCCTATCTATGGATAGGGCTCCTGAATCCTATAAATACAACCCCAAGGCCTTTATTTTTTCGGATCGGGAATTCTCGAGCGTTGGTGAAGCCCTGTCGGACTGATGACTGAAGGTGCATGAATTTCACAATAGAGGAGGAGATTGATCGAGTTCTTCAGCGCAGGAAAGAAGAGTTCGTTAGATCTGCAGTTCCTATGTTCGTCCCTTAAGATTACCCCGTTGCGGTTATTTTAAGAAGAGCAATTATCTCGCTGTTGTCGAGATAAGTGCTTCGGCTTATTGATTCCTTCACGAATTGACGAAGCTTCCGATCTGATCTGATCGTCTGGTGGTCCACAGATATTGACATCCCCGTTACCGGCCAAGAACCCATGCAAGCAAGAGACGACAACCGAATCTTGTGTTTATGTTTAAGAGAGTTGTAATTTTTTACTTTTGTTATTTGAATTCGTTGTAAATGACTAAAGTTATAATAAAATTAATAATGAAGGCAACTTTTGAAGAAAACAAGCTGGCGACCACAGTGGGAGCCAACAGCCTCACTGCCGAGGCTGTCGTGACGCACCCGGCAATCAAGATCCGGGTGAACGAAGAGGTTGAATATGAATTCAACTAGCAGAAGTTTGAAGAGTATCTCTCTTTCTCCTCCTCTAGATCCACCTCTCCTCCTAAGCACAAGAAGTCCCCATTACTGGACTTCAGGCTCGAAGATCCAAGATCCCCTCGCCGCCGCTGCACTTACACCTCGCGACGCCCCTTTAGTGTCCAACGAGGTCGAAGCTATGATCTGGGCCTCCCCTCTAGAAAAATCTTAGCTAGTGAAGACGTGCCAACTCTGTCAAAGAGAGTACGCCAAAGATGCCACCAACGCCTTGCGCGTCAACTAGTCAAGGCTTTGGAGCCAATGGATAGGATCCGCTATGATGTGGATCTGAAATCTAGACAACACCGAGAATAACAGCAGCGAGCAAACAACCCCTCCTCCAAAGCAAAAAAGAATGAATGGGTCCGTGTCAAAAGGACCCGCTCTACCCTTGAAGAGCGAATCCAGAAGTGCCACGGGTTGCTCGCGCATGCCCGAGTCCTTTTGCAAAAAGCAAAAGAGATGCAAAAGGAAGAGGCGATTAAAAAATCACCCAAGCACAAACGAGTGTGGGTGCCGAAGGTGAAGTCAGCGCCTAAGGAAAAGGTGGACGAGGTTACCGTTCGGCCTTCGTCAACTTCAGATCCCCTTTCCACTGTCCCCGTACCTCCGACAGAACCATATGGTAGCGTGGATCTCACAAAATTCAGAGTTACTCTGAAAGACCGCCTTGGTCCTCTCCCTGAAGATCGAGGTAAAACACCTGTGAAGGAGCGATTGTGGCCGTTGAAAGGTTCCCAAACGACAATTCAGGCTGGGGGTCATACTAATCCCCCTAATAACAACAAAGGGAAAGCACCTATGACCGACCGCATCGAATTGCGAGTTGAAGTTCAAGAGCCCGTTAGAGTTTCATGCTCACGAAGGCATAAATCTGAACGAGTGACTCTTGGAGATGCCAATGAAGCATCGTATCCCCAGAGGGAAACATGTTCGTCCGATGACGGTGTTATACCTGGGAAGTCATGCCAATACACGATGGGTTGCTCTGGTCATCAGACCGACAAGTTGTACTATCGGGCTGGGGGTATGAATAAGTCCCGAAAAAGAAATACCTGAGACACGGACTCGCACTGTCCGTGTGCTAAGATAATCAAGGCGGTGTTGTCAGAATGTTGCTGCACTAAGGCCCCACAAAGGATTTTAGTTTTTGAAAGAATTTCCATCGGAACATCCAAGGCTAAGCCAAGGCGTTTCTGCAGAAGAAGGCCAGCTGACTTGGGTGACAAGTTCCCTCGAGTAACTATCAACATGGCTGACAAAGGAAGGTCCTTGCGATGCTTCAGTCCTGAACCTTTTGCAGAAGTATCTCAGCGCATGACTTGGCTGTGATCCGGAACTATCAGACCTAGACCCAGAAGGTCACGATCCTCGGACAATGAAATGTCAGATGCTTGCTCGGCATTGGCTTCTGATGATACGGAATCCAGTGCAGGACAATCTTACGAATCGTTCATGATCAGCGCCGAGCAAATGGCTAAGATTCTTGAGGACGCTTTGACCAAGCAAAAAGATAATTTTAAATTTGAAATGGAAATGGCTATGTAAGAAAATAAGAGATATGCACCGCCAATAAATTGCGGCGCTAACGAATCAGCAGGGAGAGTCCAGCCATCGTAATAATCCTAATCAGGTTGACAGTGATCGGGAAACGGATGAGAACGCCAATATGGAAACCCCTCCCGTTGATAACAATGCTAGAGGTGGACCCTCAGATGACAACAATACAAAGGAGGAACATATCACTTCTCTCCGCAATCACTCAAAGAAAGATATGAGCGAGGATAAGAAAATGAGGGACTTGGAAAGCAAAATCAACGCGTTGATGAGTGCTCAGGAAGTAAAGAAGTCCGGGATACCCTGCCCTTATCCAAGAGAGTGGGAATCAATCCCCTATCCGGCGAAGTTCAATTTGATTAACTTCACACCGTTCGACGGAAAAAGTTTCCCCACTCAGCATTTGATATATTTCAAATCTTATTTGGGGATAGTCTCCGGTAATGAACCTTTAATGGTACGGTCGTTCATGGGAACTCTTCACGGAGCGGCCTTCGATTGGTATTGCCGCCTCAAGCCAGGGAGTATTAACAGTTGGGACGACATGGAGGACATGTTTCTCACAATTTTCTTCGATGATAATACCAAAGTTTCAATCAGAACGTTGTTCGACGAGAAACAGAAGGATGGAGAGTTAGTGGAGAACTTTGTTAAAAGATTCCGGAACAAAGCAATGAATTGTCGAGATCTGGTCAGTGAAGATTTTATCCTTGAGACTTATCACAACAACCTTTCGCTAGATATCCTGGAAGCCATGGGAATGGCGCCATCCAAGACTTGGAAGGACTTGAAAGTGCAAGAAGAATGAGCCGAATGTTTCCTCAAAAGGAAGAAGGCCGAAAGAGGTCAAACGGCGGCTAATACCCCGAATCAGAATTTTGTTCCTTGTGGTAAAGGGAAAGCCCAGGCAAATGCGGTGGATACAAATTAGACGTTCGAATTACAACCACAGCAGCAACAACAACCGCAAAGAGGGCCTCAACAGTCGCAATGGCAACAGAGGTCACAAAAGCCAAAGACTACCGAACCAAAATTCCTAAAAATTTATTCTTTCAGGGAAGACGAGGTTCTCAGTCTCTTCAAACACCTTGTGGAGAATAACAAGATCAAGTTACCTCCAATCCAGGATCAGGAAGACGCCAAGAAGGTTAAAGATCCGAAATACTACGCATTCTACAGAGCGGTGTATCATCCTACCAAAGCATGTTACGCCCTCAAGAATAAGATCCAAGCGTTGATCGATGTTGGAGTTCTTACGATGAAATCGTCCAAGGAGAAGAAAGTTGGTGCAAACGCCTTGTCAATCAGTTTTGGATCTGTTCCTTTGGACTGGTTCCAGTCCAAACCTATGATAAATGTAGCGATGAAGACCGTCAACGAGGATCCTTACGGACAACGCCAGAAAGGATTTGTGCCACACACAGCTGCAAATTGTGAGATTCTCTGGGTCCATCCAGATCTGATCGAAGATGAATAATTGTCTGGGTCGTCATCTAAGAAGAAATCAAAGGGGAAATGAAAGTCTTATTATGGAGTTGCAGCTATTCTAGGAGAAAATGATGAAGAAATTCCTACTTTCCCACTTTCCGAAGATGAGCAAGAGGTCTTTCCTACCATGAGTGGAAATGAATACCATTTCAAATATCCGAGTGCCTCCGATCAATTAGCCAAACAAGGGATAACTAAAACCATTCCCTCTAAGACATTAGCGAAAATGGGGATAGTCACAACTCCCTAGTACCTATTAAAAAGACTCAGCCAAAGCTAAAGGAGAAAGAGCCTTTACATCAAGAGGTTCAGAACCCGAAGCAGTCTCGATTCAATCAACCGATTAGAATGGACAAACCGGGGAGTTCGAATACTCCACAACGTTTTGATATTATGATGTAGTTAGCTAATATACCGGCTAGAATAACTCTATATGAACTGCTACTTCTTTCAAAGGACACGAGAGAAACATTGCAAGAAGCCTTGGCAAATACTGACGTTTTCCTGACCCAGATCAAACCATCCCCCAAAGAGCCAGAGCCTTTAGTGTACCATTGTAACCTCATGACACACCACTTTCCATGCATTTCTTTCACTAAGGAGGACATGCAGACAAAAAATTCAAAGCATGACTGGCCCTTGTATTTCACCGGGCACATTAGCTCCAACGTTGTCAACCGGATCGAAGTTGATTCGGGTTCCGCTGTTAGCATCATGCTACTCCTATTGATTTATAATCTCGGAATACTGGCCAGTAAGCTGGCCTCCATGGGCACTACGATCTATGGATTCAACACCAGTGGGTCCAGACCTTTGGGTAAAATCCGGGTAAAGTGCCAGATTGGAGATTTGAAGTCGGAAATCACATGCTATGTGATCGATGCAGAGACTTCTTATAACTTACTGTTAGGTCGACCCTAGATTCACGGTAACATTATAGTCCTTTCTACCCTCCATTAGTGTCTTAAATATGTAGACAATAACAACGAGGTTAAGACAGTGGTCACGGATAAGAAACCATTTAAGGGGTTAGAGAATTATTTTACTGGCTCTCTTCTCTATGGTGCTGAATCCGATACTGAACCATCGGTCAAAGGCACAGACAGCGGAGAAGAAGCTGATACCGAAGCTGGGTTTGATTACGATGGTGGTTTTGTACTTAATGATATTGTACCCATTGTAATCAATTTTGATGATGGAGAATCATTGGATAGTAGTTGTAATTGGTAACTTGCTGAAGAAGTAGCAATAAATGATGATTTAGAGTACTCGTTGTGTCTTGATAACATTATGAAAAAGTTATACGACGACTCTAGTTTGTATGTACCGCTTCAATCGTCTTGCATGACAAAGAAACATGTTCAGGATTTGTTCGAAACAATGCTCGTCATTCCTGCGAAAACAGGGGGTGAAAAAGAAGTCATCTATGGTAAGGGAAAGGAATTTCCAATACGAAATCACTTCTTAGAAGAAGATGACGATGATTATAAACCGGACCCTCATCTATTTAGATATGACACAAAACTGCATAATCTCATAGAGAGATATAGATATGACTTCTCACTTGGGAAAGGTCTTTGTTTTGGTTGAGGTCCACAAGTTCCGCCTCGCATGGCCTATGTACCAAAAGAAAAGCCCGATAATTATTATAGCCATCGAAGAGGTTTAGGCTATGTCTCCTCTTCTGAGGACAAGTGTTGTTGGCAGGTCATTGATCAAACTGCTAATAAGGGTAAAGACGGATATTCTTTTGATTCCTCAGCTTGGGATTCTGATGCTAGTCTTGGGAAAATGTTCAAAAGGCTAATGTCAAACATGGCTACAGTCGACCCCGCCACAATAGAGGAAGATGATCAAATGCTAACCTGAGAAGACCCTTGGGTTCATCATTTGAATATGCAGTATGGTGATAGATTTGAACAAAGAGAACCCCCTAACGAGGACCAAGTAATCAATGTGAATATAGGCAATGAGGATAATCCAAAACCGATATTCATTAGCGATAGCCTCCTGCCAAGTAAGAAAGAAGAGCTAATTGCCCTCATCAAGGAGTACATCGATGTTTTTGCTTGGAACTACGAGGATATGCCAGGGCTCGATCCAAATGTAGCAATGCATCGCCTCAATATTAAGCCAGATGTCAAACCTGTCAAACAGCAACAAAGACGGTTTCTTCCACAAATTATGGAGGCGATCGAGTCCGAAGTTAAAAAGCTTATCAACTCGGGTTTTGTCAGAAAGGAGCAACAACCCGAATGGCTTGCTAATATTATCCCAGTCCTTAAAAAGAACGGGAAGATCAGGATTTGTATCGACTTTAGAGACCTGAATACCGCATGTCCGAAAGATGATTTTCCTCTTCCCATCACGGACGTTATCATTGACAACACATGCGGATTCGAAAGAATGTATTTCATGGATGGATTTTTCGATTATAATCAGATAAAAATGCATCCAGATGATGAAAATTATACCGTGTTTAGAACACCCCTCAGCGATTTCTGTTACACAATTATGCCATTTGGCTTAAAGAATGCAAGTGTCACATATCAGAGAGCCATGTAAAAGATCTTCCAAGAGCATCTTTGAAAAACTGTCTAATGCTATATGGATGATCTGGTTGTGAAAAGTCATGATAAGAATGATCACATCAAAGATTTGAAAACAATGTTTGACCTGATGCGAACTCACTAATTGAAGATGAATCCTACCAAATCTTTTCTCGGGATGTCCAGCGGCAAATTCTTTGGATTCGTCGTCTCCACCAAAGGTATTCACATCGACCCTGATAAAGTGAAGGCAATTAATGAGCTGCAACCCTCGAGAAACCTTAAGAAACTCAGAGGATTACAAGGACGGTTGGCTTATATCCGTCGGTTCATCTTGAACTTTTCGGGGAAATGTCAACCATTCTCCTGGCTCACAAAGAAGGGTGTATCATTCGTATGGGATGACGCTTGTCAAAAAGCATTCGAAGATATTAAAGAATATCTCTCAAAACCTTCAGTGCTCGTTGCACCGAAGTCGGGCAAACCGTTCTTGATTTACGTCAAGGTGACGAGCCACTCACTAAGTGTATTATTTGCACAGGACGACGACAACGGTCACGAACAGGCTATATATCACTTGAGCCGGACCCTCGTAGTCGCCGAATCCCGATATCTAGTGATTAAGAGGAAGTGTCTCGCCCTAGTGTTCGCAATTCAAAAGATGCAGCATTACTTGGTTGGACAGACTATTTATGTCATCTCTAAGGTTAACCCAGTTCGAGTGTTCATGACATAGCCAGCTTTCATGAATTGACGGTTAGCAAAATAGGCTCTTCTCCTGTCTTAATACGACCTATACTTTAAGCAATAAAAGTCTGTCAAAGGCCAATCTATTTGCGATCTCCTGACGGCTAACCCAACTATGGATACCGCCGAGGTATACGATGATTTGTCAGATGAAATCCACGAAGCCAACGTATCTTCCCATCAACAGGTGTGGCATTTGTACTTTGATGGTGCCTCTCGAGCAACTAATGTAGCAAGTGCCCCTGGATGTTCTAAGATTTCTTCTGGAGTTGGAGTTGTCTTAGTTTCCCCGGGAAAACATGTGATGCCTCGAGCTTACTCACTGACCGAGCCGTGCTCGAATAACGTAGCCGAGTATAACGCGCTACTTATTTGACTCAGCTTTGCTAAATAGTTGAGGATCGAATACCTTGAAGCTTTCAGTGACTCTCAACTGATAGTTAAACAAGTTCAGGGAGAGTATGAGGTCAGAAATCAATATTTGATACCATACCATAAAGTGGCCGTTGAGATGGCAGAATCATTCGAAGGATTCTTTATCGAATACATTCCGCGCTTACAGAATGCCTACGCGGATGCGTTAGCAGCATTAGCAGTATCGCTAGCATAGCCTCCCGAAATGGGACAATTCGTTACGGTGAGAACTCACCAACTCTTCGTACCAATCTATGATGTAGAATACGGAGGAGATGATATTAAAGAAGTGTATTCAACTCAAGTGGAGTTCGAGCCACGAGATTGGCATTTCCCTATCATCGATTATGTCTTGCACGGGATTTTATCGGAAGATGTGAAAGAAATGGACTCAATCCGATGGAGAGCGTAAAGGTTCTACTATAATACAGAGAGTCGAACGCTATATCGTCGGGGGTATGATAGTTTGCTGCTGCGTTGCTTATCGACTAAAGAAGCTGAAGAAGTCCTCAAGGAAACACACGAAGGAGTTTGTGGCACACACCAACCTGGCTCCAAACTTTATGACCGCATCGGAAGAATGGGATATTTCTGGCCCACCATGATAAAAGATGCAGTCGCATACGCACGGAAGTTTCATACGTGTCAAGTACACGCGAATTATATGCACCAACCCCCGGAGCATCTACACCCTTCAACCACGTCATGGCCTTTCGAAACTTGGGGAATGGACATTGTTGGTCCTATTTTCCCCGTTCCATCAAAGGCGACTGGTTCATCCTAGCAATTAAAGATTACTTCTCTAAATGGGCTGAAGCGATTCCGCTCAAAGAAGTAAAGACGAGTAACGTGATTGTGTTTATCAAACACCATATTATCTACAGATATAGAGTCCCAAGGTGAATCATACATGACAATGGGCCCCAGTTTGTCAGTAACGCCTTCATCAAATTTTGCGAGAAATTCAAAATTTAAGACGTCTCATCGACAGCTTACAATCCCACAGCAAACGGTTTAGCAGAGGCTTTTAACAAGACCATCATAAAGCTTTTATCAAAGCTCGTGAAAACTAATAAACGAGCTTGGGGTGATAAGCTTGGCACAACCTTATGGACCTATCGCACCACAGTTCGCACGCCTACTAGCGTAACCCCATACTCTCTAGTATACGGGTGTGAAGTCATTCTCCCATTGGAAATTGAAATTCCATCTCTCCGGATTGCTCTCGCAACAGAGTTAACAACTAAAGAATAGCATTAGAAACGTCTCGAGAAACTCGAGATGCTCGACAAAAAGCGCTTAGAAGCTCAGCAGCACATTAAGTTCTACCAAACCAGAATTTCCCGAGCTTTTGATAAAAAGGTTCAGCAACGGAGTTTTAAAGAAGGAGACTTGGTCTTAGCCGTCCGACGGCCCATGATCCTTAATTCCAAGAAGAAAGGTAAATTTGAACCCAAATGGAAGGGGTCATTCGTAGTAGAGACAATCTACTCAAATGGCGCATATCGCCTTATTACCAAGGAAGGCGCTCGGCTCATGATACTGATAAACAAGATATCCTAAAAAAGTACAATCCTTAGTACGTTCGGGATAACCCATGTCACGGGAAGTTCCTAGAAGAATACTATGTGGGGTATTCTTAGGGATAACCCGGTAGTTACAAAAGGGATAAGCAAATCTCCATTTGGTCTCTAAACGTCCTCGATGCAGAATATATCTCATTTCCGAGATTTAGTTCACCAATTTTCATGAATTTTTTGCTAAGATGAGATTCGACCATTTTGACAGATCAATCTTTCCTCACAAAATCCCCCCACTGATCAAATCAATTGACGGTAGGCCCACTAAAATTCCTATCCACCAATTCTTGGTGATTTTTAAAACTTGATGTGTTAAGTCCTGATCACTTAACATCAAAATCATCCATCGAGGGCTAGTACAAGTCGGTAATTCTACTGTTATTTGTATTCCACTCCCATTGCTTTCAGGTTAAACCTATAAAAGTTAGGACCAAAACTAAAATCCCCTCTCGATTCATTCCATGAACGAGAGGTCTACTTAATTGAGCAATCAAACCTATAAAAGTTAGGATTTCCTCCAACCTCACTTGGTCAAACCTGCAGATAGTTAGGACCAAGATTAGGTCATCCCTTTCGATAAACGAAAGGCTTCCATCTTTTTCTTTTCAGCCAAACCTATAAAAGTTAGGGCCAATATCACAATTTTACCTCAATAAATGAGGAACTCTTTTCTTGGATTAAGCAACCAATCCTATAAAAGTTAGGGTTGCTTGAATCTTTCCGATTCTCAGAGTGGAGATCCCACTCCTAGTTTCACCTTTTCGGATTCTGGGGGTGGAGATCCCACCTTGAGTCTCCTTTGCAACTAGAGATAGAATATAAAATTATTCCTCTTTAGTTTTGGGAGATAGAATATAAAATTCTTCCTAACCCACGCTGGGTTTGTCTTAACCTTTAGAAAAGACACATTTCTCAACTTCAAATCTGCGCACTTCATGCACGGGGGATTTTATCTCAAACCCTAAAATAGAGATAAGTCTGTATCTAACACATGCTGCCTGGTTAGTCTTTCACCGAATGAAAAGACACCAGAATACGAGTCTGGAGAATTTTATCCTGAAGCCTAAGTAAGGATGAGTCAGTGCCTAACACGCGTTTTCGGGTAGTCTATTCCCGAGACAAGAAAAAAGTCCACGTATTCAAGCTTCCTTATTCCTCTGTAAGTCAGTTAAGGTGGGTTTAGTGTCCTAATAATTGATATCTTGCTTCGAACTGGCTGATGAGGGCCGGTTAGAGTAGATCAGATTTCCTAAACCTAGTCAAGGAGAATACCTCCGCTACGTTCTGTTAGGTGCTATGGATTACAGGAAATTAAGTAGTTGACTTGGACAGCAGGCGGGTTACACGTTCCACTGTGCCGAGATGTGAGGTGCAGGTGGTGATGATCACCCCGGGGTATGCGCTAGCGCCCTTGACGGGCACTCCAAGACCCGCCAACGCTCCTGAAAACCCAGGGCTTAACAGCGCCTCCATTCATCCGACCGGATGTGTGGATAACGAGGCCACCTTCACAACCTTCTACAGATCAGCTATGGAAAGAAAAAGCGTTGACTTTCCAAGCGAAGGCGGCGTCAGTTGCCTTTATTTGAGGACTTCAACGGGCCTTACAAGCTCATAAAATGGCAATTCTTCACGTTTTCCTCAAACAGTGGGAATTCTATCGTAGCACTAAAAGAGTTAACTCTTTCAGCATAACGTCACATGTGAGACAGGTTTTAATAATTCACATGATAGCCCGATTCAAACGGTAGTCGATAAAGGCACATCAAATCCGTTGAAGGCTGAGGATTTACCAAAAATCCTATAAGCATCGTGTCTATTGGGTTCATAATCAACAAAGAGACATCATGATAAAAGATGAACATACTAAATCAAGTACTGGGTCTTTACTAATAGATCAAGTCAAAGCATACAATAATAAAGCTCATCGGCCTGAATGCAATCGGCGACCGAGAATGTGATGTTCCAACCTAGAGAACCTATCTGCACAACCCTACTCAAGCTCAGCCTACAGATTAGCTCGGACAGACTCTTCAGAAATGCTCAAGATCTTCGTGGCTTTACCTTTCAGCTTCATCAATCTCTCCTGCATAGATCCTAGTCTCTCAAGTATCTGTGCGCGAGAGCTCTCTAAACTAGCAAACTCATCTGCAATGATCATACCAGACTCTTCAGCATACTTCAAGGCCTTTTTCAACCTGGCTATCTCCTCGCGGTTGGAGTCTAAAGAACTGAGTAACTCGGCTCTATCTGTATCCTTCCTCGCAAGACTGGCCATCATCTCCGCGATAGAACTCTCATGTGACTGAAGGTCGCTACCAATAGAAGATCTGAGGTCACGCCATTATGTCAGTCTATGCTCCAACTGAGAAGATACGAAGGAAGAAGCCCCACTAGCCTTCAGCTCCTCTAACTCTCGGAGTTCACACACCACAGCAACAAAGTCAGCAGTGAAAGAATCAGCTAGCTCAGGATATCCCTCCTCTCTAATCATCGTCATGTGTCGAGTAAGGGAATGCCTAAACTGATCGAAGCAATATCCCTGATGAAGAAGTTTCTCGATCATTCCGTCAAAAAAGATGACGAAAGAACCAAGATCCATTCGAAAAATGTCTTTGCTAGGATCAGGATCGGCCAAAAGGGCTAGGACACGCTCATATGGAGATAGTAGAGATCCTACAAGTAATCGTGCCGAAGGGTAAGAGATTCTAGAATATGGTGGAAAATTTAAAGCGAATTATGAGCATACCAGTACCAACAGGGATCCCTTCGGTTTGAGGTCCCACGATAGGCTTCGTCAATCCAGTCTTAGCAGGCTCAGAGATAGTAGAAGGTGTGATCGTCAATGGTATATCAACTCCTCTTGGTAATTTTGTAATGCCCGCTGGATTTAGAGAAGATACATCACCGTCGGGCAAATTAGGAATGCTAGGAATCGTAGTCGTATCAATCATGATGGCTGGTCCTATGATTACAATTCTTTATTAGTCAAATACAGATTTTGGCAAAAGAAAAGCAAGACAATAGAAGGGATTATATGCATACCTGCAGATCTATCACCCTCAGCTAAATTAGGGATACCAGGAATCACAGCCGTATCAATCCCAGTGGTTGGTCCTACGATTAGAATTCCCTATCAGTCAAATAAAAGTTTCGACAAATGAAGATAATTGTAATGTCGAAAATTAGATGCATACCTGCAAAGGAACCACCCTCAAAGGATGGTCCTGTAGCCTTTCTAGTGGCCTGCTCCGCTAACATCTCAACTAACAATCTAGTGTCAGATCCCGAGAAACTCGGTGCTGAGACATACATGTGTTCGCTGAATCCCCCAAGACCCATATCATGAAAAATCTCATCCTCGACCAGCCTCTCTAGCACGACACCTGCATAAGAGTTTAAGTGCTGGATATATATAAAAAAGGCAAGAAAGAGAAAAGAACTCAGCTTTACCTACGGTAGTGGTAGAAGGCTCTTCTTCCCCAATATCTGTGCCCGTGTTCTTCAATTTGTCTAAAAGAGAACGAAGCGCGGAAATGATTAAAGGAGGAACAAATCCTGAATTGCCTAACTCCTTTAACTACTGTTCGAATAGTATATTATCGATGTTAGATATACCTGAGCATAGGATCGTCGGCTCAATGCTATCAACCTGCTCAGCACCTCTGTTTGTTTCAATATCCATAGGCTCATCACAAATGGCATCGCACATTTGCTGCACGAAGCTATCCAAATGGCTAGGGTCAGAGAATACAGAGTCTCACGGAAGTTCACCTCCGTCATGGTTTCCTAAAACACGGAACATGATTAGATTCAAGGAATCCAAAAGAGAATTATTTTAAAGCAGTAAAGATAGTAGAGCATTACCCTCTTCTCCGCCAGTAGTACCTCGTGACTCTGCTCTACGGGTGCGCTAACCAGTATGTGATTTATAAGTGGTCTTCTTCCATTTTGGAAGACGAACCCCTACAGGACCAGCAGGTCACTCATGCGTATACTTAGTACGCATCTCAACCTGTGCAGAAGCTTCGGCACTGGGCCGTGATCTCGCAAAACAAAAAGCGAGCGGCTCATGCTCGTCAGCAATCCTACCTGGAGTGACAAGAGTCATCTTATTAGGATGAGTAAATAAGACCTTTCGTTCCGGCTTCTGGAAAGCTAATTGAGATTTAGAAAGAGTATAGAGTTGATGCCAACGAGAAAATGCTAAATCAATTAATTCTGAAAAGAAAGAGTCTAACAGACCTGTATCAGATTCTCCCTCGTCGGTATCCATGTATATATATTCTTCCTCAGAAGTCTCATCCTCATCATCGATAGGAAGGAGCTCTTCATCATCCTCCATCTTGTCTCTAGTCGAACGGGAGGGTCTGGCAAGCTTCTTCCCCTGCTTCTTCGAAAGCTCAGTCTTACGAGCAGCCTTGATAGTAGTTTGAACCAAGTGCTCAACCTCCAACTTTAGGAGACTCCTCACATCTAGAAACTCGTTGACAGAAAGGAGCCACTTGCTGCTGAGGAAAATGAGCAACGGTTTGCGTTTGGATGAAGGAAGAACGAAATAGGCTCCAGTGCAGCCCATCATAGTCCAAAGCCACGCTCGAACATCGTCAATAAGGCCCCCCTCAATCCTCAAACCCCGGCTCGGGTTCCCAACATATAGTTGGTCGTAACCGAACTGGCGAGTGAAACGGTACAGAAGATAAGGCTCTATGTGGCAATGACCCTTCACCCGAAGGATAAGATATCCAACGCGTATGTTCACTAACCAACAGAAGCAACCAAAGTTAAGAGAAGTCCGACCGGCCCTAGGTTAACGTCGGTTAACGCCGGTCAACGTCGATCAACGGGTAACCCTAGGTCAACGTTAGTCAACGCGTTGCGATGAAAAGGTCAATGTTGGGCGATTTGAAACCCTAGGTCAACGCCGGTCAACGCGTAACCTTAGGTCAATGCCAGTCGATGCATTTCAATGAAAAAGTCAACGCCAGAAGAGCTAAAACCCTAGGTCAATGTTGGTCAATGAGTAACCTTAGGTCAACGCCAGTCAACGTGTTGTAATAAAAAAGTCAACGCCAGGTGATCCGAAACCCTAGGTCAATGTCGGTCAACACTAGTCAACGCGTTGCGATGAAAAGATCAACGCCGGGTGATCCGAAATCATAGGTCAACGCCGGTCAACACGTAACCCTAGGTCAACGTCAGTTGACGCGTTATGATAAAAAAGTCAACATCGGGCATTCTGAAACCCTAGGTAATCGCCAGTCAACGCATTATAATAAAAAGTTAACACCAGGCGAGCTGAAACCCTAGGTCAACGTCGGTCAACATGTAACCTTAGGTTAACGCTAGTCAACGCGTTGCAATAAAAAATTCAATGCTAGGCGATCCGAAAACCCTAGGTCAATGCCGGTCAATACGTAACCCTAGGTCAATGCGTCTCAATGCGTTGTGATGAAAAGGTCAATGCCGGGCGATCCGAAACCCTAGGTCAACGTAAGTCAACGCGTAACCCTAGGTCAACGTAAGTCGACGCGTTATGATAAAAAAGTTAACATCAGGCAATCCAAAATCCTATATCAACGTCGGTCAATGCGTAACCCTAGATCAATGCCAGTCAACGCGTTGCTATGAAAAAGTCAACGTTGGGCGATCCGAAACCCTAGGTCAACGTCGATCAACGCGTAACGCTAGGTCAACGCCAATCAATGCGTTGCGATGGAAGTCAATACGAGTCAATATATCGTGATAAAGATAGTTAGTTCAAAGTCAACTCGACGATACGAGCCAAAATCAACTTACCGATTTTGATTCAAAATTTCGACGATGGCCAGACGATAAACGCAGCGCCAGGAGAACTTCAGCTATTCGTCAAAACATCGAATAGATTAAAAATCGAAGGAGTCAAGAATCAAAGCTAACAACAGGTCCTTTTACACCGACTGAAGGTTGGACCGATCATATCCAAAGTATTTCAAGCCTATCTATAAAAGAAACGAGACTGAAACACTTTGGAAGGGGTATCTGTAGGCGTCAAAAATTGCCTATAGGTCCTCACACATGGCTAGAGATAGAGAGAAGACGATGAACATTGATATTAGAGTTACAGAAGCTCATTTGACGATGACAAACATATGAAGTTAGTCAACGGACCATACGAAGCAACGGAACTTCGGAATAATGGAAACAAGAGCTGATCGGTAGCCCCGCGTCGCTTATGAAAGACGGAGCATCCCTCATGTCCTATTTACTCCACATATGATTCAATTATAAGAGCCTGTAGGTCTCCTCATCGACTTTCTAACGCATCTTGAACCGTGTAATTCCGTATCCGGACGAAGAATTTACGGTAGAAACAAACTCGACGCGCTAAAACCAAAAAGCCAAACCGAGACACCCCGGGGTGTCTTGGCTTGGCGATGACACTTACAAGTGTCTCGACCAAGCCGAGACACCCATGAGTGTCTTGGCTTGGCCGAGATACTCACAAGTGTCTCGGCCACGCCGAGACACCCACGGGTGTTCGCAGACCCAAAAACTATTTTTGGCAGTTTAGAGCTGTTTTTCGATTGTTAACCATCTGGATTTGTTCTAACTGATTTGATAATGTAGTTATGTGGTTGCAACTAAAGATAAGAGGGAATCAACCGTTCCTATCAAAGGACAGGACTCCTGAAGCTTATAAATACAGCCCCAGTGCCTTTATTTTTTCGGATCGGGAAATATCGAGCATGGGCAAAGCCCTGCCGGACTGAAGACTGAAGGTGCACAAATTTCAAAACACAGGAGGAGATTGATTGAGTTCTTCAGCATAGTAAAGAAGAGTTTGTTATATTTGTAGTTCCTGTGTTCATCCCTTAAGATTACCCCGTTGTGGTGATTTTAAGAAGAGCAATTATCTCGTTGTTACCGAGATAATTGCTTCGGCTTCTTGATTCCTCTACGAATCGACGAAGCTTCGGATCTGATCTGATCATCTGGTGGTTCGTGGATAATGACGTCCCCGTCACCAGCCAAGAACCCACGCAAGCAATAGACGATAAATGAATCTTGTGTTTATTTTCAAGAGAGTTGTAATTTTTTACTTTTGTTATTTGAATTCGTTGTAAACGACTAAAGTTATAATAAAATCAATAATGAAGGCAATTTTCAAAGAAAACAGAAGATTTGTGAAGAAACGGTGTAGCGGTGTAAGTGTAGGACACTCTTCCTTGCTGAATCAAACTCCGAAAAAAGCGCACAGAGAAGAAGTTAAACGAGGCTCAGGGGGTTTTATCAACTCTCTCTCTCTCTCTCACTCAAACCCTAGAGCAAAGACCTCTCCTTTTTATACATTTGCCTCCATTAACTTTTCTATTATTCTCTCATCTATTATGATCTCCAACTCTCTTTAAATAGGCCTTGATAGGACCGGAAAAAGATACCCAAATTTGAGTACAAATAGGATATCAAAAAGTTTAACGAACTATTGAGATTAAATATTGAAAACTTAGAGAAACAACCAAAATGCATCATAACCATTTATGGTGGCTCACGACCATCGATAATCCATTGATAATCATCGATGGTTCGACTGTAGCCATCAATGGTGCTGATTCTGATTTTTAAATTTCTTCGATTGTCTCCTATAACCATTGATGATTCCTTGTGATCATCGATGGTGCACTGTAGATCATCGATGATGTCAACTCCTATTTTTTCCTCCTACTAGGTTTTATACACGTGCAATGCATATAGTTAAATACCATGATTAAGTATTTTTAGATTATTTTCTAACTAAAATTTGTTCTTCAGTTCCACTTTAATAGTTTATGTTCACTTTTGTCTCTAAATTTTAATATTGTGATTATTTATTTTCTTTGACGTTTGTTTAAATGGGCTACATCAAATTTAAATTTTCATTTTGATATTTGAATTGATAGAACTAAATATAATTTGAAGCTAATTAAAATTTTTATATTATTTTGACTGACATGATACCAATCTTTACTTGAGAAAGTACAGTGTTCCAAAAGTAAAAAATATTAAAATAATATTATACAAGGAAGGTGAATATTTAAAATCAATAAGGTAAAATGATTGGTTAAAAGTATACTAAAACGATACAAAAGAGAATATAAAATTTGTTCCTAATCATTGATAGACTTCATAAGAAATTATAATTGAAAGATTAATGCTAACTCTAGTATACTTTTATATGATAAAAGCATATGCACAAGCATATAAAAGTACTGAAAAAAGGGAGATTTACACGACCACGACTTTGGGAGAGAAAGTATTGGCCTCTTTGTTTTGATGATATTTAACAAATAATTTACCACTAACATTGTTTGTCTAGTGTTTGTGTATTTCTATTTATTATAGACAAACAATAAGTTGGAGGATGGATGGAATTGCATATTCACGATCATATCCAATGGAGGTTAGCGGAATTGTGGAATGAAGCCTTGCAATTCAAGTTGAAGATCTAAGTTCAAGCTTCATCCGCAAGTGTACCAAATTAAGCTTCATCGAAGATCTAGATAGAATTTGGGTAATTTAGTTTAGATTTTTATATTATATATGTTAGTACTTTAAGCTCAATATCATATACACACATACACATTTTAGTTTTATATATATACAGTTATATATATAAATATTTAATTTTTTGGTTTATAGACTTAACAACAATAATAACATCTCTTATCAAGTCTATATAATCATTTTACAATATTTTAAAATAGTGTTTAAGTCTTTTGTCAAAAACATGTATGTTTAGTTTTCATGTTTTTGGACTATTTTGAAAAATGATGAGTTTTCACAAATGTGAAGTGCAAATTCAAAAGTTCCTTTTGTAATATGTTCAGTTACATGTTTATAAACATTTTCCAAAGTTTTATAATTTTTGGAATTTATTTGCTATTTTTAAAGACACTTCAAAAATTAGTTTTTCGGTTTTAATCCGGTTGATACAGTGTTATCAGTCGACTGATACATGTGTTCAGTCAACTGATAAAAACACTTGGAATCATCAAAAAAACTTTGTTTCTTTTTAGTTGATTGATCAGTCGACTGATGAGGTCGGTCGACTGATAAGCTCATAACGGCTAGTTTTTGTACTGTTTCTAAATTTTTAGTTTTTAACCAGTTTACAAAATAATTTATTTCTCTCAAATGGGAAGTGATATTTACAAATTTCTTTCTCTAAAATGTTTATATACATGTTTAGAAACTTTTCTCAAAATTTCATGATTTTTGGAGTTGATTTACTATGTCAAATTGAGTTTACAAAGTCGGATGTTTTAGCAGTTTTTAGAAATTATAATATCTGTATTCAAACATTTATTTCTATCAACTAGAAATTGATATTTCATAAATTCTTTCTCCAACATATTTATCTATATGTCTAAAACCTTCTCTTATAATTTTATGATTTTTGGATTTTATTTACTATTTTTAATTGATTTTACAAAACCAAATATGCAAAATTCTAACTCTCTGAAACTGTCTGTTTTTCTTCTGTCGAGGTGTGACGCCCCTGGGTTCACACACGGCTGCAGTCCGGGGTGAAACCATGGATGTCAAACCTGCCATGCACTACACCGTGCAATAACACGTTTCACCATCACAATCACTATCTCTCTAGTGGAGTCAACAGCAGGTGTAGGTACAAAGCAAGTGAAAAGTGAATCAACAATACTAGAT
>BQKN01063646.1:395287-433696 GCA_022839385.1 Asparagus kiusianus
TATATGTATGTGTGTGTGTAGTAATGATATTGTGAAATGGCTAGCTCACAATAAGATAAATATATATATATATATATAACCTTTTCTTATCGCGAGCTAGCCATTTCACAATATCATTACTACACACACACATACATATAGCTTTAGATCAAAAGAACTAGAGAAATTGTTATCCACTCTAAGTCAAGCAACATGAGAAAAAAATTCATTTCTTCAAATAAAATTCTAAGCTAGAACTATAGTAAAGTATTCACTTTGAAATCCATTCCTTAAAAAAATTATATAGAGTTATCTATCATAAAAGGCTAACTTGAATATAAAACTAACTAAGAATTAGAAAGTTTAAAAATTTATTAAGTAAATCAATTCTTAACTTTATCAATTAGCAAGCAATATTTTTTTCAAAGAAATAAAAGAAATGATAAAATAATATAACAAAAGAAAAGATAAAGAGAAAAGATAACTAGTCCCCATCCCCACACCTAAAATTTGCATTGTCCTCAATATAAACCATATAATATAAAAAGTAAAGCAGATAGGAGATGAAGCACTTTAGTAAAGCGTAGGATATGGAAGACTTACATTTGTTTGGTTGACCTTGAACAAAGATAAAATAATAATAATATGTAATTGCATTAAATTTCTGATGGATAGGAGGAGGTGTACCTGACAATTTTCTCTCTTTTATTTTTACTCTTTTTTCCACCTTTTTTAAAGAATGAAAAAAAAGGTCTCCAAACAAGAGAAAAGAAAATTCTTTATTATTCTTATTCTTCTTCTTCTTTTTATTTTTTTCATTATCCTTGATGAGGCACAGAGTAAAGATGCAGAATAAATGATTAAAAATAAAAAACTCATATTCTACATCAGTACTAATCGTGTTTCTAAAAATTCTATCTCAAATTTTAAAGAAGCGTAAAATAATAAACTCTATTATTTGATTGAATTGTATATTCTCCGAGGTTTCTAATAATTTATGTAGTATTTGATGGTAGATAGGTAGTGGGTCATGCATCTTGATTTTTCAATGTCAATCGATCAGAAAGTTAGTCTTAGATTTGAACTCATGCTCTACATGAATATAAGTTTGTTTCATATAATTTAGGAACCTAAATTTATTAGCAAAGAGTTCTTCAAAACTTTGATCAGAATTCAATAATAAAAAAGAGAAAAGTAAATTCTTTATTATTTTTATCCTTATTCTTATTACTATTTTTTTCTCATTATCCTTCATGAGACAAAGAATAAAGATGCAGAATAAAGGATTGAAAATAAAAAACCTCACATTCTATATCAAAACATTCCTTGTGGCTGAAAATTCAACCCTAATTTTAAAAAAGTTTAAAATGATAAACTGTATGATATGATTGAATTCTGCACTCTCTGAGGTTTTCAATAATTTCTGCATCATTTCATGGCAAGTTGGTAGAGGGTCATGCATCTTGATTTTTGATGCCGGTAAATCAGAAAGCTTATCTCAAATTTAAACTCTAGTTCCACAAGAATGAAAGTTTATCTTAATAAAACTAGCTCTTTTTTAAAAATATCCTCTATGGTTCATGGTTGAGGCTTGATAGGCCGATTGTTCCATACCTTTTAGTAACTTAAGCTCAACAACAAAGAGTTCCTCTAAGCTGAGATAAGTGAAACTTGGGTCTAATTCAGTGCTTTTCATCTCAAAGGCTTGTTCTGTTTCTAACTCTGCTCTGAGTCTGATCTCTTCATCAAAAATTTCTTCAAAATTCAGATCAATTGGCTAAAGTCTGACACAAACTCTTCCTCTAACTATCCACTAGACATTTTCTAAATGATTACATAGGTTGATCTAATGGATCATATGATTGTTTCCCTAGCAACAATGCCAAAAATGTGTTGTGTGTGAAATAAAGTATTGCAAGTGCACAACCAAATTACAATATAGAAAATATCGAACCACAAGGAGGGAGTTTTTAAGATTTTTAAATTAAAAATTTCTTTTTGAAAGCTATTTGAAAATAGATTTTTATGAAAATGGGTTGAAAGTGGGTTTATGAATTTTTGATAAAGAAAAGGAAATGAGAACCAGAAAGATAGAGAGAGGAGAGAGTATAAATGCAAATAAGAAAAGCAAAAAATAGAAAAATAAAATAAAAATAAATTTAGGGTATAATCTATCAGTCGAATTAAAAAGCATAATGTATCAGTTGAATTAAAGAAATTACTATCTCTTTTTAATTTATTTTTAGAATTAAAAAGCATAATC
This sequence comes from Asparagus kiusianus, assembly GCA_022839385.1. Taxonomy (NCBI): domain Eukaryota; kingdom Viridiplantae; phylum Streptophyta; class Magnoliopsida; order Asparagales; family Asparagaceae; genus Asparagus; species Asparagus kiusianus. The sequence continues at coordinate 397,530 of BQKN01063646.1, forward strand.
TATCAGTCGAATTAAAGCAACGTAGATGATCAAAATGAATTTAAAAAATAAAATAGAAATATATGCATAGATAATCAAAAAAAAATTCTAGAATACGAATAAGCATAGAATTTCAAACCACATATTGAAATTACAACCTATCAAATTAAAATAGCCCATCAATTATTATTTTAATTGACTAATCTACATAATAATTAAGGTATAAAATAGAAAAAAATTAATTCTGATAAATAAGTATGAGAAAATAAAGAGAGCATGAAAGAAAAGCAAGAAAAGAAAACAATTATAAAAAGCAAATAAACAAAAGAAAATAAACTAACTATCTAAGCATAAAAATAAATCTACTCCTAAAGTAAGCATGAAAAACTAAGTATAAAAATTAAACAAGCAAAGAAAATTTATAATTAAATCCTAAACATGAAATTCTAAACAAAAAATAAAAAAGAGAAAATAAAAACCCGCATTGCAATGGGTTGGCCCCTCTTGTAGTAAAGCACAGGAGAAGAAGAAAAAAATTAAAGATGAAAAGAACTTTTATTTTTATTGTAAAACTAAAGTTTTACAATGGTGAAAGACCTAACTAAAGGCCCTCCTCTCCAAAATAAAAATTACAAAATTTTAGATATCCCTTATCCTCACTCTCTTCTCTTATTTATAGCTAATAATAACTAATATCAGCCCTTAGATTAAACTTAGGCTCTAGGAAATTAAAATCAGCTATTCATTGCATTCTATTGGAGACTAATGCAACCATGATTTTTTTATTTTCATTTTCTTTCTTTGCTAGATGATTAGCAAAGTTTAGATGTGGAAATGTTTGATTAATAGTTTTTATTGCATTTTTATACTCTTATTTCCTATAAATTTTAAATATTTTTATTTTCTACTAAGTATTTTTAATGTATTTTTAGAAAAAAGTATTGAATAAAATAGATATCAAATGAAGAATCTTAAGTGCAATTGAGTCTCATGAAGCCTAAGAAAATCTCAAGTAAAGTTCAAGAAAAATAGGAGCAAAAATGACCGAGGTAGTTCATCGTAGAGGCGCTGTAACGTATTTTAAGTGAAAATTAAAAATAACCGACATAAGATATTTTATTTGATCCAACTAAAAATTACATAATATTGCATGTCTTTCAATTACATATCTAACTAATCAAGTTTGAGTTAAATTGGAGTTGTAGAATTCAAGATGTGATCATTTTTATGAATTAGTGGCAGGACTATAAATATCCTAGAATCCAGAGTGGCTGATGAGCTAATTGATTAACTAATCAAATAGCTAATCAATTATCTAATTGATGAACTAATTTATTAATTTCTAACAAAATGCGATAAATGACTGATTTTGATTTCTTAGAGCCCATGTTTGATCTAAGGGCTGATACTAGTTATTGTAAGCTATAGATAGGGATACTCTTTTTGAGAAGAACTTTTTAATATTGTGATATTTAGTTTTATAATAAAAATAAAAATGATTTTTCTATTTAAATTTCTTTTTGCCTATTGTGTTGATGAAGATTTGCTTCAAGAGGGGCCAACCCCTTACAATGTAAATTTTTACTTTTTTCGTTTTCATTTCTTATTCAGAAATGCATATTTAGGTTAATTTCTTGCTTTTAATTCACGGTTTATATTTTTCTGTGTAATTTAGGATTTTCTTGGTTTTTATTATTGATTTCTAGGAGCATTATGAATAGCTAATCTCTTCAGGATATCTAGGATTAGATGAAGCTAGTTTATTTTCTATTTAGTTTTTAAATTGCTCTCTTTATGTACTTAATTAATCATGCTTATGATAATCAACTAGAATAATAATTAGTAGATAAAGAATTTTATAGGTTATATTTATCTTAAATGGTTTGATAGTTTATGCTTTCTCAATTCTAGAATAACTATCTAGTTATTTATTTCTATTCATGAATGGTGATCTTACTTGGATTTGAATTTGCTAGGTTACGCTTGTTTTCAATAACTTAATAAACTATGTTTAAAAAATATAGTGATATGAGAAGTAAAATAGAATAGTTCTATAATCTACCTATAAATGAACTAGTGGACTCAATCATAGATTTTTTAGTTTACTAACTCTTTTATTTGCTTTCTTCTCTTTATTTTACTCTCCTTCCTATTTTAGCCTTTTATTTGCTTCAAATCAACATCCAAGTCAATCTTTATTCTCTTTTTTCTACCACAATTCAAGAACCACTCTAGGATCCTTCTTAGATCACAACTTCCTTTGGGATCGACACTTGCATGATACACACACATAAGGTGTGCACTTGAAACGTTTATAATTAGAACACATCAACTCAGGAGAAAAAGTTAGACACGTCTTATCTCACACTCCTCTCATAGTGGCTGCTCTTCTGTTCCACCCTCCACTTGCACAGGGTCTCTCGAGGATGGATTGATTCTACCCTTTAAGTGAATCTCCCTCACCTCAAGTTGAGTCTCCGAAGCAGGCAATGATTTGTCAGTTCCTTCAATGAGTGCCTTCTTCTTCTTTTATTTTGGGGCGGACCGACAAGGTATAGTAGGATGCTTCTTCTTGCCCTTAACCTTATCCTTCCTTAGGGCCCGCACCCAAGCACGGCCCTCATTAATAGTAATACCACCCGTGAGATCGTGAGGTTGAGGATCATTTCTCACCTAGATAGCCTAAGCCAAACTAAAAAGAGGGAAGCTGCCATCAGGAGGAATAGTTGAATCCAAGTCATTAGTGATGATGTTCCATAACACTTCCTCGATGATCTCATCTTCATCCACATGCGTCTCATACTCATCTAACATGAGCTTGCCTGAGCTTGAAGACAACTTTCTATTATTGTGCCCTTTTGTAATCCTTCACACTCTAAGCATGGTATTCTTGGTAGACCCTTTTTCTAAGTATGTGTTCATGAGTGCAAGGAATGATACCATATGTCAATAATCATGGTGCGACACCATGATAAAGATATACCGATGACTGAAGTGGTGAGAAATAATAATGTGCAATGTTTGCCTTAGAAGAGTAAATGAGGCCCATTGCAACATGAAATGAAGTGAAACTACGCTTTTGTGCCACCAACCAAGCTCCCTTCAAGCCCCAATCTTGGGTTAGGGCTACTAGCATACATCTAATCATAGCTAAATTGCCAGGTAAAATAGCTTGGTAAATAAGTATAAAACCCTAAAAATTTAAATATATTATAATAAATAGTTAACATGTTATATTATGATAAATAATATTTATTAATGTTTGAGTATACTAGGAATTAATTTGAGATTAATTTAATGTATATATGTAAATATAGAAGTGATATCATGCACACGTGCACGGGCCGGAATCTGGGAAAAACAACTAGTTAAACGTATATGTATTTTACACACTGAAACAATTAGAATATGGAAAAACTTAAAAGACCAATGTTGTAGGTATCTTTAATATATTTCCAACAAATGTTATATCACCTTATTCTGAGGTCGGATATAAAAGTTATGGCCAAAATACCGAATGTTGTTTTCCTAGTCAGACTAGGTTTTCTGGTTCGAGTTAAATATGTGTGTTTCGGATTTGCCTCTATAATACCTATGTTTTTCACAAAAATTCCTCTATTTTATCATATCTATGAACCCTAGCAGCCATCATCTCCCCTCAAAAACCCTAGATCTTTTTCTTTCGAATTTTGAGAGCTTTGTGAAGAACAATACAGATACGAGGGAGAGATCTTCGACGTGTGACAAGGGAGAACAGGTTGTTTGTACTCATGGATTACTTATTGTTTATTTTAGAGACTTAGAATAACGTTTGAGGCAAGATTATCTTCATCCAAACTCATTCTCATAGTTAAATAACTAGTTTAGATGTTTAATATGTGTTTTCATGTTTAAATCTTAACTTGTGATGTTAAAAATCAGATTTCTTTTTGATGTTAAAACTTAAACCAATACAAGATTAGTAATATTTTCTTGATGTTTATGATAGTATCATGATCATGATTATTAGGGTTATTCATAATTTCGTTTATCTTAGAGAAATTTAAGAGATGTACTAAATATATATTTTCTGCAGAAAACTGCAGCACTTGTATAATCTTTAAATGAGATTTTGAGATATCAAATAAATACAAAATTTAACAAAATCAATTTGAAATGAAATTTATATATATCTAGTTTCTAAAATAGAAAACTATTCTTAGAAAGAGTTTGTATAGAGAAAGATATGTTCTTTTTACTAACAATATGTCCTGCAGAAACTGCTGCATATGTATAATGTTTAACTGGAGATATGAGAGAACAAATGAACTCCAAACTGAACCAAGCTTATGCTAATTGAAAGATATGTGAATCTAGTTTTCAAAACAAAAAATCATTTCTAAAAATAGTCTTCTTAGAGAAAGATATACTCGTTTTACTAACAAAAGTCCCGTTTGCTTTCCTGCTCGTTTGGTGGAGCTGTGTTGCACCATTTTGAGATGCATTCACAAAGTTTTGAGCCGCTTAATGTTACACGTATAGTAATGAATATGTTGTGTTACGCATTTGAGAATCTTAAGGGGATTATGATGAGTTTTGATTTGATCATATTCGAATTAGATATTGTTCATACACATGTTGGATGTCGTTGATGAGCACAGCTCAGTACTATATGGGATAATACGTTAACATACAAGATATACACAGTTTATACATGAGGTGAATATCATTAATGATCTCAGTTCAGTATTACATGAGGTAGTGCGTTGATATTCCACATGTACATACCATTGAGTCGGATTTTAGGAGGCTTGATCTAGTCGTCCGTCCCGCACTAGGGTGCGATGAGGCTCATGAGCTGTATTTCTAGGATACCTATTTGGTAGTCCGTCCTATACTCATATTACACACTAAGATCACAATGTGACTAATGAGCCGTGTACACAGTTCAGGATACCGACAGGGTAGTCCGTTGCATTGAGATAATTACTTGATAGCCTAAGTGTGACAGATGTAGGTTATGGATACGACCTATCACTGAACTATATGACTGAGATACGTTACTTTTGAAAGTATACAAAATTAAGTGTTGGTATTTTATTCTATCTCCCCAGTGATAGTGGAAGATACTATAAATACGATGTGTTGATGTCTTATTTCTTTATTGCCTTCTTTACTTCTTAGTTGGGATCAATTATTCGAGATTCACAACTTAAGTCATATGGTATATATATGAGGGTTTCCTTATTTGGATTATTTCGTTTGACGTACCAGTCTCGTGTTGTGGATTTTCCAATTGTTTTTTATTAGATTGTCTTTTCTTAGTTCGGTATTAATATTTATATATCTATAATTTAAGGCTTATGGTATATACATGAGTGTTTTTTTGTTTGGATCATTTTACTTGATGTACTACGTCTCCTGTTGTAGGTTTCTAAATGTTAATCACACTTAGATACGGGGATTATTTTACTTGACGCTCTTGTTGTTATTCTTTTTCTTTTAAATTACTTTTCAGATAGTTCGGAGTTTCGGAGAGCCGTAGGGTGACGGAGTTCTGGCATAGTCGTCGTCGCGTATTTTTACTTGTAGAGACGCCACTATAGTTTTGAGTTTCATTCAGACATTAGAGTTTCATATTCATATTATAAAGGTAGTATGCCTTAGTATGATTTTTAGTTGATTCATGTTGAGACATTTTCATTATTCAGATATCAGATATATTATAGTTGAGACATGATTTTTTTTATTTATGAGATATCTCTTCTATATCATGTTTATTACATTTATTCTCTTTATTTTGCATGTTTTATACCTGCACTTCTATTTGGTTCCACTAGAGGATATTGATGTGATTGGTGAAATGTGTTTATGCATAGTATGGGTGCATGGTAGGTTTGACATCTCTGGTTTTACCTTGGACTGTAGCCTTGTGTGAACCCATGGGCATCACAATTGGTATCAGAGCTCTAGTTTTAGCATCCTAGGATCATTTCTATGTCGAGTCGTGGAGCTAGGATAGAGTTTCCTAGGAATCATGTATATAGTCCACTAGGAATTCCTAGAATGAGTGAGGACGTTATATACGTATATTCAAAAATTACTATTTTTTTGTGATAACTACCTTACTTTGATTGAAAAGTAATTACATGAATGATAAGTGATACGATTTTTCCTATTGGTATATGTTATGTTATTTATGATTGGGATCTCACTTACTGTGTCAAATAAGCTCTCCTTTTGATATTATAAACATTGGAACGAGGACGTCATCGAGGTAAAGCTTGTACCAGGAGAGCTGGGCAAGTAGAGCCCGAGCCACAGTAGGCTTCATTGTATCTGATCGACTTGGTAACACCGATTGCAGAAGTAGAGACTAGTAACACTCGAGGAGTGAGTAACAAGCTAGATTTTACTCCTTAAAGTTCCACCACCAGTTGTACCAGTCGTACCTATTGAAGAGGTAATATCGAATGTCTCACCATTGCCACATCCAGCTGTTAATAAAGTCGCAGAGTAGGAAGCTTGGCTTGGTAAGATTGAGGAAGATATTAGAAGTTGGGAGCACATAAATATTTGGGCACATCGAATTCAGTTACAACCTATAAATAGAGGAAATATGCGGGAAATACTTTTAGATTTACTTAATGTTGACTCAGTACATAGGCGGAGATTAGTTATATTCAGCTTAAAGGATGACGCCAGAGGATAGCACCCATTCCAGTTATGCTAGAGCAGCGAAAGTCAATTTCATAGAAGGATTTCATCTACTATTTTGAAAAGCAGCTAGACCTAACCCGATTGGGGCAGGGAGACGTACTAAGAGTTAATTTTGAAAGCAAGATTATCTGGAGACCAGGGTAATGACAACAAACCTTTTGCAAGATCAAGAGGAACCTAGCAATGGGGTAAGGATTTTTATCACCACCAGCAGATCAGTGGTCAGGGTCAGCAGTCGCAGGGTCCCGGTTACGGCTAGTAGCAGAAGATTGAGGCACCACCTACCATTCCGAGGATAGAGGGCCAGCTGGCCAGATTCATGCTATCCAAGAGATTCCTGTGGGATAGATAGTCCCATAAATTCTACCACCAGTAGCACAGCAGTCGATAGTCACCGACAGGGTTTATGCAATCGTACCGTGTGATCATGGTGTGAGTAGAACTTTCTTAATTATTATTCATTTTCAGCTCGGATCTTGTTCGATTCAGGAGCTTCTCAATCTTTATCTCTTATACATTCACGGATAGGTTCCAGCTAGTTGCATATCCTTTAGATGTACCGTTATCCGTTTCTACTCCTTTAGAAGAGATGTCCCTATTAGGGAGTGTCCATAGGAGATGTGTCATCAGTCTAGATGAGTCCGAGTTTACCTATTAGGGAGCATTCAATGGGTCTGAGTTGATAGTAGCAACCTCACAGGGCAACCAGTTTGTGGAGTTATTTCTAGCGTACATCGAGGAGGTGATGCTACGGGATCGTGGTGCTGATTTGAGCGAGACATGAATGGTCTCAGAGCACCAGGATGTCTTTCAGGACATATCAGATTTACCTCTAGTGAGAGAGATTGAGTTTTTGCATCAAGTTGTAGTTAGGTACGACACTAATATCCCGAGCACCCTATCGTATGATACCTACTGAGATGAGGGAGCTACAGACCTAGTTAGATGAGTTATTATCTCAGGGTTTTATTCGTTAGGGTTATTCTCCGTAGGGAGCGCCGGTCCTTTTCGTGAAGAAGAATGACGATAGTATGCACATATGTATAAATGTTCGTGAGTTGAACAAGGTCACTATCCGGAACAGGTACCCATTACCGAGGATTGACGACTTATTCGACCAGCTACAAGGAACGCAACATTTCTCTAAAATTGATCTTTGTTATTGCTATCATCAGTTATGGGTTCAGGAGATGGATATTTCTAAGACCATCTTTCTAACTCAATATGGGTCTTTTGAGTGTCTCGTCATGCTATTTGGTTTGACTAATGCAACCATAGTATTCATGGATTTGATAAACCGGGTTTTCCGTCCATACTTAGACCAAATCGTGATCATTTTTATTAATGACATCCTTATATATTCGAGATCGGAGGCAGAGCACGAGTAGCATCTTCATTTGGCATTACAGACATTGCAAGAGCATCAGTTGTACGCCAAGTTCAGCAAGTACGAGTTTTGGCTTTCTAAAATCAGATGTTTGGGCCATGTTATTATCCAGAAGGGTATTACAGTAGACCCAGCTAAGGTGGAGACCGTACTAGATTAGGAACCACCGAAGACGGTTACAGAAATTTGTAGTTTCCTAGGATTAACAGGCTATTATAAGAAGTTCATTCAGGAATTCTCAAAGATTGTGATGCCGCTTACACTTTTTACAAAGAAGGGTATATAGTTTGTTTGGGGCACGGAGTGCCAGGAGGTCTTTAAGACTTTGAAGACTAAGTTGACTATAACGCCGGTATTGGTTATTTCGAGCAGTGATAAGACCTTTATCGTCTACACGAATGCACCATTATTGGGTCTAGAGGTATTTTGATATAGACTCACAGAGTAATAGAATACATTTCACATCAGTTGAGAACGCATGGGCAAAACTATCCCATACATGACTTAGAGCTAGCAGCAGTGGTCTTTGCATTGAAGACATGGAAATACTACTTGTACGGACTACAGTTCGAGCTATTCATAGATCATCAGAACTTGAAGAACCTCTTTTCTCAGAAAGAACTAAATCAGAGATAGCAATGATGGGGTTGAGTTCATTAAGGATCATGAGTTCATGATTCAATATCATCCGGGGAAGGCAAACGTTGTGGCAGACGCGTTGAGCAGGAAGCGTCGACATCGGATTTCAACTTTGAGATGCTCGTTGTACCAAGATCTTTACACCCGCATCCAGTTTGATTTTAGATTGGAGATTGGCGGGAGCATCTCATTTTTGGAAGCTTTGTTCGTACAACCATCTTGGAGTGACAGAGTGATCAGAGCTCACTTGGACGACTCTTGGATTCAAACCCGAAAGCGGGAGATTTCCAAAGAGCCAAAGACTGATTGGACCGTTGGAGAAGATGGAGGACTTTAGATGAAGGGCCGATCAGTAATGCCAGCTAAAGCTTAGCTGAAGAAGGATTTATTCAATGAAGCGCATCATACCAAGTATACAGTGCATCTAGGCACAACGAAGATCTACAAGGATCTGAAGAGATATTTTTGGTGGAACGACATGTGTAGAGAGATTTTAGAATATGTAGCTAAATGCTTTACCTGCTAGTAAGTGAAGGCAAAACATCAGAGACCAGTAGGAACCCTACATCCTTCACCCATTCCGGAGTGGAAGTGGGTAGATATTTCTATGGAATTTATTGTAGGATTACCAAGATCGAAGAAGGAGAAAGATTCAATTTGGGTAATAGGGATCGGTTGACGAAGTCAGCACATTTATTACCAGTAAAGACGACTAACACGACATAGACTTATGTGAGGATATTCATCCAGGAGAAAGTGAGATTACATGGGTTCCAAAGAAGATTGTATCAAACCGAGGCTCAGTTTTCACTTCGTACTTTTGGAGGAGCTTCCAAAATTCTTCCGGTAGCTAGTTGTCATATTCTTATGGTTTTCACCCGCAGACAGATGGACAAATAGAGAGAGTCAATCACGGGTTAGAGGATATGTTGTGGGCTTGTGTTATAGATTTCTAGGGTAGTTGGGAGGACCACATCTCATTGATTGAATTTATTTATAACAACAGTTACCAAGTGACAATTGGTATGGAACCGTATGAGGCGTTGTACGGGAGATCTTGTAGATAATCTAGTTGCTGGGTAGAACCAGAGGACAACATATTTCCTAGATCGGAGTTAGTAAGACAGACTATAGAAAAATAGCAATAATTCGGGAGCGCATTTTACAGTGCAGAGTCGTTAGAAGAGTGATGCAGATCAGAAACGACGACCATTAGAGTTCCAGGTTAGGGACTATGTATTATTGAAAATATTACCAATGAAAGTAGTTCAGCAATTTGGTAGACGGGGGAAGCTTTCCCTGAGGCATATTGGTCCATTCAGAAGAGTGGAGCGCTTTGGATCCATTTCATACCGGCTAGATCTTCCAGCATCGATATCAAGTATACACGATATCTTCCATATTTTGATATTTAAGAAGCATCTACGTGACGAGGAGCAGTAGCGAGTGTTGGACACGCTAGAGGTTGAGATTCTCGATGATATGACTATTATTACAATTCCTGTGTGTAATCTTACTAAGGAGGACAAGAGACTTAGAAACAAAGTGATATCTTTAGTTAAAGTTCAATAGAATCAAAAAGGAGCTGAGGAAGTTTCTTGGGGCGCAATGAGGATATGTATCGCGATAACTTGCACTTATTTACTTGTACCTATTTGAGCAAGTAAATTGTTTGGATATGATTTGTCTATGTTTAAGATTATCTATATGTTCATATCTATACTTAACGCTAGAATGATGGTATTAACACTTAGCTCCTAATTAATCGGAACATATGGTATATATATGGGGGTTCCTTGTTTGGATTTTTTATCCGAAGTACTTGTTTTGCTTAGTTAGTTGTTAAGTGGGAGTATTTGCATTTTAGATAGTTAAGTATAGATATCGAGGAAGATTATTGGGAGCGCGAAGATGTTATGCATCGCGACTACCCGCACCTATTTGAACAGGTAAGTTGATTGATTTTGATTGGTGTTCATGATTATTCATATGATTATATTTATATTTAACACTAGAATGAGGTGTTAATACTTAACTTCTAATCATTTGGAACACATGATATATATATATAGGGGGTTCCTTATTTGGATTTTTTGCCCGACATACTAGTTCCGTTTAGTTAGGAGTTAAGTGGAAATATTTGCATTCTAGAGTGTTAAATATAGATATTTCTATGTTTTATATCTGAAGATTTATGGTAATGTATTATTAATCTCTAAGATAGGTTTATAGAATTTCGGGAACGAAATTCTTTTAAGGGGGAAGAATGTAAAACCCTAAAAATTTGTATATTTTATAATAAATAATAAATGTGTTACATTATCATAAATGATATTTATTAATGTTTAAGTATGCAAAGAATTGATTTGAGATCAATTCAATGTATATATGTGAATATAGAAGTGATATCATGCACACGTGCATGGCCTGAATCTGGGAAAAACGACCAGTTAAAAGTATATATATTTTACACACTGAAGTAGTTAGAATCTAGAAAAACTTAAAATATAAAGGTTGTAGGTATCTTTAAGTTCTTTCTAAAAAATCTTATATCACCTCATTCCAAAGTCGGACGTGAAAGTTATGGCCAAAATACCAAATATTATTTTCCTAGTCAAACTAGGTTTCCTAGTTCGGGTCAAACAGGTTTGTTTCGGGTTTGCCTCTATAAATACCTATATTTTTCATAATAATTTCTCTCTTTATCATATCTATGAACCTTAGTAGCCACCCTCTCCCCTCAAAAATCCTAGATCTTTTTCTTCTAAATTTTGAGAGCTTTGTGAAGCACAATACCGACACGAGGGCGAGATCTTCAACGTGTGACAAGGGAGAATGAGTTGTTTGTGCTTGTGGATTACTTGCTGTTTATTTTAGAGACATAGAACGAAGTTTGAAGCAAGATTTTCTTCATCCAAACCCATCCCTATAGTTAAATAACTAGTTTAGATGTTTAATATGTGTTTTCATGTTCAAATCTTAACTTGTGATGTTAAAAATCAGATTTCTTTTTGATGTAAAAACTTAAACTAATACTAGATTAGTAATCTTTTTTTGTTGTTTATGATAGTATTATGATCATGATCATTAGGGTTATTCATAATTTTGTTTATATATAAGAAATTTAAGAGATATACTAAATATATATTTTCTGCAGAAAACTACAACACTTGAATAATTATTAAATGAGATTTTGAGATATCAAATAAATACAAAATTTAACCAAATTAGTTTCAAATGAAGTCTATATGTATCTAATTTCTAAAAAAGAAAACTATTCTTAAAAAGCGTTTGTATAGAGAAAGATATATTATTTTTACTAACAATATGTCTTGTAGAAAAACTGCTACACATGTATAATATTTAACTAGAGATTTGGGGGAACAAATGAACTCCAAACTAAACCAAACTTGTGCCAATTGAATGATGTGTGAATCTAGTTTTCAAAATAGAAAACTATTTCTAAAAATAGTTTTCTTAGAGAAAGATATACTTGTTTTACTAACAAAGGTCCCGTCTGTTTTCTTGCTCGTTTTATGGAGCTGTGTTGCACCGTCTTGAGATACGTTCCAACAAAATTAATATCACTATATGATATTAAATCAAATGTGCTATTCTTTGGATAAAATAAACCAAAATCTGTAGTATCTTTAAGATATCTATTTTTTTTACTACTTTAAGGTGTGACTCTTTAGGGTTAGATTGATATCTATCACACAAACAAACACTAAACATAATATTGGGTCTACTAGCCTTCTTTACCTTACTGCTAGTAGACCCGATATTATGTTTAGTGTTTATTTGTGTGCTAGATATCAATCTAACCCTAAAGAGTCACACATTGATAAAGTTTTTGATCAACATTCTTACCATTCTCATCCTTGTCAAGAGATGTAATAGTACTCATTGGAGATCGTTTGCTTATAGTATTGTCCATCCCAAAGCGTCGGAGTAATTTATTTGCATATTTGCTTTGGTTGATGAAAGTTCCTTCCTTCAATTGTTTGATTTGAAGTCCAAGAAAGAAGTTGAGTTTACCCATATGACTCATTTTAAATTCATCCTGCATAGTCCTAGTAAACTCTTGACAAAGATCATTATTAGTAGAACCAAATATAATATCATCAACATATATTTGAATTAACAATATATTTGTATTTATTTTCTTAATAAATAATGTAGGTTCAACATTCCTAATATCAAATCTGAAAGACAAAAGAATTTTTAATCCATCATACAAAGCACGAGGTGCTTGTTTAAGACTATACAAAGCTTTCTTAAGTTTGAAAACATAATTTGAAAAACTTTCATGCTCAAATCCGGGAGGTTGTCCCATAAAAACTTTTTCTTTAATAAATCCATTAAAAATGTGCTTTTAACATTCATTTGAAATAGTTTAAAATCCATAAAACATGCAAATGCAAGTAAAATTCTAATAGATTCTAAACGAGCAACCAGTGTATAGGTTTCATCATAATCAATACATTCTTCTTGATTATAACCTTATGTAACCAATCTGGCTTTGTTTCTAATGACTTAACTAGATTCATCCTATTTATTTTGAAATATCCATTTAGTTCATATAATGGATTTATCTTGAGCTCTAGGCACAAGATCCCAAACATTGTTTCTTGTACATTGGCTAAGTTTCTCTTGCATTGATATAATCCAAAAATTATCTTTATATGCTTCTTTAATATTTTTAGGTTCTATTATAGAAACAAAAGCAACATGCATATATAAATCCAATTGAGATCTAGTTTAAACACCACGAGAAATATCACCAATGATCAAATTACGTGGATGATTTTTAACATCTACAGAAGTTTTTGGTAAAACATGAGTATCAATAATAGTATCATCAACAATAGGAGATGGTTGATTAATAAAATCATCATCATCATGATTATTATCATTATTATTAGTACTTACATAAGATTCATCAAAAGAAACATGCAATGATTTTTCTATTGTAGAAGTCTTTTTGTTAAAAATTCTATAAGCTTTGCTGCGCATAGAATAACCAACAAAAATACCTTCATCGGATTTAGAATCAAACATATCTAGTTTTTTTATATTTAATATATAACATTTGCATCCAAAGACTTTAAAATATGAAACTTTTGGAATGCGATTGTAAAACAATTCAAAACTTATTTTATTTAAAATATATCTTAATAAAATTCTATTTAGAACATAGTATGCAATATTAATAGCTTCTGCCGAAAAATATTTAGAAAGTTTAGAATCACATAATATTATTCTAGCACATTCTTGTAGTATTCTATTCTTCCTTTTAACAACTCTATTTTTTTGGAGTGTAAGGAAATAAAAATTCATATAAAATATTATTTTTATTACAAAATTCAGAAAATAATTCATTTTCAAACTCACCACCATGATTACTTTTAATAGTGACAATGGTAGCAGATTTTTGATTTTGAATCTTTTTACAAAAAGCAGAAAATTCATCAAAAGCATCATTCTTATGTTTTAAAAACATAACTCATGTAAATCTTGAATAATCATCAATAATGACAAATGCATATCTACTTCTATTTAAAGATGCAATTTTAGAAGGACCAAATAAATCTATATATAATAATTCTAATGGTCTACTTGTAGAAACAACACCTTTAGATTTAAAAGTTGATTTATGCATTTTTCCTTGTTGACATGCATCACAAAAATGATTTTTCTTATTTATAATTTTAGGCAAACTATTTACCAAATTATGTTTACAAATTCGTGAAATATTTTTCATATTAACATGTCCACATCTTCTATGTCATAATAATGAATCATCAATTGATGCAACTAAACAATAATCATTAGATTAAAAACTCATAGATAAATCATATATATCTTTCTTTCTACTTCCTTTATATAAAATATTGGTTAAATTATTATCATAGATAAGGTATGAATCTTCTTCAAAAATAATTTTGAAATTCTTATCACAAAGTTGACTAATACTTAGAAGATTGTATTTTAAATCATCTACTAATAAAACATTATCAATTAATGGTTTGTCAATGTTACATACTGTTCCTACACCAATTACTTGACCTTTGTTCTTATCTCCAAACGTAACAGTTCCTCCCTTTTTGTATTGAACTGAAGATAATATTTGAGTATTTCCTGTCATGTGTTTGGAACATCCACTATCCAGTATCTACTTTTCTTTTTGAGGTACCTAAAATATAGACGTGTAAGCATTCATACCCTTTTTATGTTGGGTCTATTAGATTAGCTTTTAGGAGTCCAAATTCTCTTGGAATTTGGTTTTCCCTTGTTAACATAAATATAATATGTGGAATTGCATATGTTTTTCTTAAAATCTAAAATATAAATATTTCTTTCATACAAACTAGTGTTTTAGGCACCCAAATAAACATAGATAAAGCATGAGTATTCCTTGGTAAAGGTGCATGGAATTGACTAACATTTTTAGTCAAAGAAGATGATGCATGATGTGTTCTAGTAACATAATCATTCTTTTTATGAACATACCCTAAACCAAACTTTTGATTAGAAGACTTTTGAAAAGATAATAGATCAGTTATGTCTTCTTTTTCTTTGTTAAACTTATTTACATTTAAAAATAACTCTTCATATTTGAGTTTAAGTGAAGCCATATTTTTATCTAAATCTGAAATTCTATTTTTCAAAATATTACATTCAGATTAAGATAAACATTATTTTTAGTTAATAATTTATTTTCAAAAAATAATTTATTATTTAATTCCTTCAATTCTTCAACTTGTGAAGAGTTTTAAAAAACTAATTCTAAATTTAAATTTTCATTTTTATTTTTCAAATCTTATAATTAGCATTTAAATCCTTAAATTTAATAAAAAGTTCATTAAAAGCTTCTAACAATTCTTCATTGTCTAAGGTTCAATTACATCATTTTCTTGTACCATGAAACAATGCATGTAGATTCTTCTTTTTCTTCTTCTTCTTCATCGGATGATGAATTATCGCTATCATCCCAAGTTACTATCATAGCCTTCTTCTTCTTCTTCTTCTTCTTCTTGAAGTTGTTGAAGTTGATAGAATTGGTGGACTTTGATTTTGTCTTAGGAAGTGGACAATTCTTCTTTATATGTCATGCCTTATTACAATTGAAACCCAAAGAAGAATCATTAGTATTCCTAAATTTGTTTGATTTATACTTACTTTTTTTAGAAATCATTTGAATTTCTTTATGATCAATGCAATATCCTCATTATCTTCTTCATATTTTTCGGTGTCGGTGGATGCATTGAAGGTAAGTATTTTCTTGTTCTTTAGTTTGTCATCCTTCTTTTTATCTTCAAGTTAAACTTCATAGCCATAAAATTCCCGATAAGGTCCTCTACGGTGAGGGTTGAGAGATCGTTGGCCTCTTCAATTACTGTAGTCTTCTTCTCCTATTCCGGAGTGAGTGTTCGTAGTACTTTCCACACCATTTCAACTTGAGTGTAAACTTTGCCAAGTGTGATTAAGGAGTTTGTAATATCTGCAAATCTTGTAAACATCTCAGTGATGGTCTCATTGCCCTTCATCTTGAATAGTTCAAAAACTTGTGAACAAAAACATAAAATTTTGATTCTTTAACTTTGTTAGTTCCTTCATGTGTTACCTCAAGAGTATACCAAATTTGATGTGCTAATGTAGAGGTACACACTCGATTGAATTCATTCTTGTCCAAGGCACAAAACAGTACATTCATTGCCCTTAAGTCCAGATTCACATTTGTTCTTTGAACAATTGTCCTTTCGGTGTATGGAGTGGTTGACTTTGTAAATTCGGTTTTTACAATGTTCCAAAAGGTTGTGGCAAAGTGATTGAAGGTATATCTTCATCCGATATTTCCAGTAATTATAATTTGTTCCATCAAGCAGTGGTGGTTGCTGTATGGAATGCCCCTCTTTGAATTGTGATGTACTTGTTGTTGCCATCTTTCACCTTGCTCTGATACCAAGTATAGGATCTGTGGATGCACACACTAAACACTGACCAATTTGCAAGTTCCCGCAAAATTGCAACAATCTCTAAACCAAAAGATCTTCTCTCACATCCAAGAGAAACCTTCTTTGTAGAAAGAACACAAATTTCTATAAGCCTTGAAGTGTTGGTGATGTGCAATAGTAGCTTAGGAACTTTTTCACTCTCTGAATTATGCCTAAATAATCTTTTAGAATGATGGAAACAAAGGCACATTCAGAAATTTTCTTTTCTCAACAGTTTGACTAAAATTTTGAATGAAGAACACTTGAATTTGCATAAATTTTGAATATTATAGATATATATGTTAGTTATGGTTTGTAGGCGTCAAAAATTACCTATGGATTCCCACACGCAGCTCAAGACAAAGAGAACATGATGAACGCCATCATCTGAGTCAAAGAAGTTTATCTAACAATGATGAAACGCATGAAGCGAATCGGTAAAAGCGCACAAGTCAATAAATTGACGAAACACGCGTAAAGAGGAAAGCAAGCGAACTGAAGGAAATGCAAACAGCCAAAAGAGTCAAAAAGACATAACAACTAGCCAGAAGACTCACACTCATGCGAGTCACCAAATGGTGACTCGCACAGCTCCGAGTCACCAAATGGTGACTCACATACCTCTGAGTCACCACGACTATTTGGACCTCCCAAATTCCCAAAACACAGATTTTGATGTTTTATTAGAATTCTTTCGTCCCAGGATCTCCACAATTGTTCTGAAGCTATCCTTAAGGGCACCTGGGCGGTTATCAACTACAGATGAAGTTAAAACACTTGATCTTATCAGAAAACGTAGCGACAAAAGCCTATAAATAGAAGCCCAAGGTCTTCATTAGGGAGGATCTAAAATCTGAGGGCGAGGTGCTGTCCAATTGAACAGTAAACCTTGAGTTTCAGAGGAGAATTGATATATCTTGGTGAACTTTTTCACAAAGAAAAAGCCTTCGAAAGATTTGAGATTCTCTCTCCCTCTTTCCTCCGGATCAAACCTTGTATTGATCTCAAGAAGAGCCACAATCTCGCTTGGTCATGATTGTCGCTGCTACAATTGTTTCCTTCGTGAAGCAAGAGCATAATTATACTTGTCAACCGGATCTGATCTGCGGCGGTCGACAGACTAACATATCCCTGGCACAGGCAAAGATCTCACACAAAGTAACAGGAGATAAACTACTGCTGCATTTTATTTCATAAAGTTATAATCTTTACTTCTCTCATTGTAAGAAGATCTTATAAAAAGATCAGCTTGAACTTGTAATCGATAAACAGTGTAACATGTTTGATAACAATAAAAACGATAACTTTTGATGAAAATAAACTGACGATCACAGTGGAAACCGACGGCTTTCTGCAAAGGCTGTAGTATCACAACCATGGATTCTCATCCCGGTTGAAGAAGAGATGGAATACAAGTTCGACCAACAAAAGTATGAGGAGTATATGTCTTCTTCCTCTAGATCATCTTCCCCTCAGAAGAATAAGAAGACCTCTTCCACAAGGAAAGTTCGTTGGTCTTCAGATCTGAAGACCTAAGATGATGAGCTCTGCACCATTACTACTGCAGTTTCATCCCCTAACGCTCCTACGATTTCTAAAGAAGCTGGATCTTCGGGACTGAACCCTTCCTTGGTTAAGGAGCCTACTGCTGACGGCGTACCAACTCTGTCGAAGAGAGCATGGCAAAGACGACGCCAACGCCTTGTACGCCAATTCACCAAGGATTTGGAGCCAGTTGACGGGATCCGTTATGAGGCGGACCTGAGGTTTAGGAGGCGCCAAACGCCACAACAGCGAGTGAGTACCTTCTCCTCCAAACCAGCAGCGGATGAGTGGATCCGCGTCAAAAAGACCCGTTCAACTCTTGAGGAACATGTTCAGAAACGTCGCACATTGCTCGCACACGTGAGAATCCTTATGTAGGAAGCCAATAAACTATAGAAAGAAGAGGTGGCCCAATAACCACAAAAACTACACAAAGTATGGAAGAAAAAGGGTAAAAAGGTGCCTGAAAACATCGAAAAAGAGAGACTGCCATGTACTGGCTCGGCTAGGAGCGAGTCACCTCTTACTGACTCGGCCAAGGCTGAGTCACCACTTAGCGGCTCGGCCATGGCTAAGTCACCAAATGCTGGGTCGGCCAAGGCCGAGTCACTAAATGCCGACTCGGCTAAGGCCGAGTCACCAAATGGAGACTCGTGCCACTTCCGAGCCACCAAATCCTATTTTGCTCCTATTTTACCTCCTGCAATCCTTTTTGAGTCTCCAATGGCCCCGGTTCCCATCGCAACAAGTTCCACATCTCCCTTGAAGCTTCATAATAGTGTGGACTTATCAAGATTCAAAATGAAGATTACCGATCGTCTCGGTCATTTGCATGAAGATCAAGGTAAAGCTCCGATTAAAGAACGTTTGGCTTCAGCAAATGAAAGCCAAACAACTCATCAGACTAGGGGTCGTACACGTCCTCCCAACAAATTTAGAGCCTCTCATGCTGAGAAAGTACCTATAACTGCTCGCCTCGGACTGTGAGTTGAAGTCTAAGAGCCCGTTGAGGACTCACATTTTCAAAGGTGTAGTTCCAAACGAGTGACTCTTGATAACACCAGGGAAGTGTATTCGTCAAAAGATGACGATGTTAGACTTGGAAGATCCTACCTGCATATGATAGGTTACTCTGGTAATCATGCTGATGAGTTGTACTATCAGACTGGAGGTACGAACGAATCTCGAAAGAGAAATACCAGAGAAACAGACTCTTACTATCCGTGCGTAAAAATCCTCAAAGCAGTGTTGTCGGAATGCAGCTGCCATGAGACCGCTCCTCGGAGGATCTCTGTATTCGAACGAATCTCTACTGAAACATCCGAACCAAAGGCGAGATGCTTCCGCAGAAGAAGCCCGACCGGCTTAGGTGACGAGTTTCCTCGGGTAACTATCAACATGGCGGACAAATGCAAGTCCTTACGATGCTTCAGTCCTGAACCTTTTACAGAAGTGTCTCAGCGCATGACTTGGCTGCAGTCTGGAACTGTCAGACCTAGACCCAGGAGGTCATAGTCCTCAGACGATGAAACATCAGATGCTTATTCCGCATTGGCTTCCGATGCTTTGACATCTAGCACAGGACAATCCTACGAGTCGTTTATGATCAGCGCTGAACAAATGGCTAAGATTCTTAATGATTCTTTAACCAAGCAGAAAGAGAATTTTAAATTTAAAATGAAAATGGCTATGTAGCAGATGAGGGAAATGCATGACCAACAAATCGCGGTGCTGACAAATCAACAGGGAGAGTCTAGCCATCGTAATAATCCTAACCAGCTCGATAGTGATCAGGAAGTAGACGAGAATATCATCATTGATGCCCCTCTTGTTGGCAACAATGCTGGGAGTGGTCCCTCAGGTAATAACAATGTGAAAGAGGACTATGTCATTTCCCCCCAGGATCACTCTAAGAAAGATACAAGTGAGGGACTCAATATGAAAGATCTCGAAAGCAAGATCGATGCTTTGATGTCTGCTCAAGAGGTAAAGAAGATCGGCATTCCATGACCTTATCCAAGGGAATGAGAATCAATTCCATACCCAACAAAGTTCAACCTGATTAACTTCACGCTATTCGACAAAAGAGGTTCACCCACTCAACACTTGATTTACTTCAAGTCATACCTAGGGGTCATTTCAGGTAATGAACCTCTGATGGTACGATCATTTGTGGGAACTCTTCGCACGGCTGCTTTTGATTAGTACCGCCGACTCAGCCAGGAAGTATCAATAGCTGGGATGATATGGAGACTATGTTTCTCACCAACTTCTTCGATGATGACACTGAAGTGTCGATTGGAACACTCTTTGATGAGAGCAGAAAGACGGAGAACTAGTTGAGAACTTCGTTAAGCGTTTTCAGAATAAGGCGATGAACTGTCGAGATCCGGTCATGGAAGAATTTATTCTCCAAACGTGTCACAACAACCTTTTCTTGGATGTGTTAGAAATTATGGGCGTAACACCATCCAAAATGTGGAAAGAGTTGAAGGTGCGAGGGGAGCAGGCTGAACGCTTCCTCAAAAGGAAGAAAGCTGAAAGGGGTCAGCTACCCAATAATGCCCCAAAACAGAACTTTACCCCCCGTGGTAAAGGTAAGTCACAGGCAAATATAGAGGATGCAAAACAGACATTCCTATTGCAACCCCAACAGCAGTCGTAACAACAAACGCCAAAGCAGCAAACACCTCAATGGCAACAACGGCCTCCAAGACAACAAAAGACTACTAAGCCAAAGTTCCCAAAAGAATATTCTTTTAAGGATGATGAGGTTCCTGGTATCTTCAAATACTTATTGGAGAACAATAAAATTAAGCTACCCCAATCACTGATCATGAGGGGGCTAATAAGACTACGTACCCGCGATATTGTGCGTTCCACAGGACAGTTCACCACCCTACAAAGACGTGCTATGCTCTCAAAGATAAAATTCAAGCCCTAATCGATGTGGGTATTATCACTCCAAAGCAGCCCAAGGAAAAGAAAGTGAGCTCAAATGCGGTTTTTATTAGCTTTGGATCGGTCCCTATGTCATGGTTCCAACCAGAGCCTGTACCAAAAGTGAAGGTGAAAACTATTAACGATGATCTCCATAGACAACGGCAGAAGGGACTTGTCCAACACACAACTTCTAACGGCGAAATTCTTTGGGTCAATCCAGATTTACTCAATGATGAGCAATGGGTAGGTTCCTCATCTAAGAAGAAGTCCAAAAACAATGGCAAATCCTATTGTCCCGTTATGGTAATTCCTGAAAAAGATGATGAAAGTATCCTTACTTTATCACTTTCTAAGGAGGAACAAGAAGTGTTCACTACTAGGGGTGGAAACGAGTACCATTACAAGTATCCTGAAGTTTCTGACCCAAATGCTAAGACATTGGCTAAGCTGGGGGTAGCTACAACTCCCCCTGCACCCGCAGCAAAATCTTAGCAACAACCGGCTAGTAAACAAAAAGGAAAAGAACCCCAACACCAGGAGGCCCAGAACCCGAAGCAGTCCCGATTCAATCGCCCGATTGGAAGAGATAAACCAGGGAATTTAAGCACACCATACCGCTTTGATGTTATGACTCAGCTAGCCAACATCCCAGCATGAATAACTTTGTATGAATTGCTGCGTCTCCCTAAAGACACAAGGGAAGCCTTGCAAGAAGCCCTGGCCGATGCCAATGTGTTTCTCACTCACATCAAACCAGATCCTAAAGATCTGGAACTCTCAATTCAACATAGCAATCTGAAGGCTAAGCAATTCCCTTGCACAACGTTCACCAAAGATGATATGCAGGTTAGAAACTCAAAGCATGATAGACCCTTATACTTCACCGGGTACATCGGCTCCAGCGTCGTCAACCAGATCCAAGTCGATCCGGGTTTAGTTGTTAGCATCATGCCGCTCCGACTGATGTACAATCTTAGGATCCCCGAAGCAGATTATCCTCAACAGACACCGTCATCTACGGATTCAATACCAGTGGGCCTGGGCCATTAGGTATAATCCGGGTAAAATGCCAACTTAGGGACTTAAAGTACAAAGTCACGTGCTACGTGATTGATGCGGAAACCTCCTATAATCTACTATTAGGATGACCCTGGATCCATGGTAATCTTATCATTCCCTCCACTCTCCATCAATGTCTACTAATAATGAGATAAGGATGATGGTCGCGGATAAACAACCGTTTAAGGGGTTGGAAAATTACTTTACTGACCTTCTTTTGTACGGTGCTGAATCCGACACTGAATCATCGGCTCAAGGCACGGACAACGGAGAGGAAGCATATACCGAAGCTAGGCTTGATTATAATGGCGGTTTTGTACTAAATGACATTGTACCCTTTGTAATCAGCCCTGACGATGGTGAATCGTCAGACAGTAGTTGTAATTGGCAACTTACCAAAGAAGTAATAAACAATGATTTAGAGTACTCACTGTGTCTGGATGACGTAATGCAGGGATTATATGACAACCCTGACATACACCTGCCACTTTGATCCTCCTTCTTAACATCAAAGCATGTCCAAGGCTCACTTGGAACAACCCTTGTCATTTCTGCCAAGGCAGGGGGTGGAAAAGAGTTAGTTTTCGGCAAAGGGGAGACGTTTCCATCGTCAAATCCTTTTTTAAAGGGAAATAATGACGAAGAGAAACCCGGACCCCATCTCTCCAAGTATAGTCAGCAACCACGTGATTTAATGAAGAAATAGGGATATAATTTTGTGCTTGAAGAGGGTCTCTGTTTTGGTCGAGGCCCACATCGTCCAGCCTATGTACCGAAAGAAAAACCCGATAATTACTATGACTATAAAAGGGGCCTTGGCTACGCTTCTTCATCTGATGAAGAAAGTTGTGGGCAAGTCCTCGATTAATTAGCAAACGATGACGGATACTCATCCGATTCTTCCAATTAGGATTCCGATGTTAATATTGGGAAAATATTCAAAAGCTTGATGTCGAATATCGCCACAGTCGATCCTACCACCATAGAGGGAGGCGATCAATTGCCAACTTGGGAAGACCCGTGGATTCATCACCTGAATATTCAGTATGGGGATCGTTTCGAGCAAAGGGAACCACTCACCGAAGACAAAGTAGTCCAGGTAAATATGGGAAACGAAGAGAATCCGAAACCTATATTTGTCATTAATAATCTTCCACTAGACGAGAAGGAAGAACTGATCACCCTCATTAAGGAGTACATAGACGTCTTCGCTTAGAATTACGAGGATATGCGAGGACTTGATCCAAACATAACAATGCACCGTCTCAACATCAAATCAGATGCCAAACCTGTCAAACAGGCACAGAGACGGTTTTGTCTACAAATTATGGAGGCAATTGAGGCAGAAGTCAAGAAATTGATTGACTGTGGTTTTATCATAGAAGAGCAACATCCCGATTAGCTGGCAAATATTGTACCGGTCCTAAAAAAGAACGAGAAAATTAGGATCTGTATCGACTTCAGAGACTTGAACACGGCTTGCCCAAAATATAATTTTCCTCTTCCAATCACGGATTTTATTATTGATAACACGTGTGGGTTTGAGAGAATGTCTTTTATGGATGGATTTTTGGGTTACAATCGAGTCAAGATGTACCCAATCGATGAAAAACATACCGCATTCAGAACTCCTCTTGGTGTCTTCTATTATACGGTTATGCCTTTCGGATTAAAGAACACAGGCGCAACCTATCAACGAGCAATGTCAAAGATTTTCTAAGAATACCTCCGGAAAAACATCGAATGCTATTGACGACCTAGTCATGAAGAGTCGTAATAAAAATAACCATATCAGAGATTTGAGGATGATGTTCGATCTCATGCGGACTCACCAGTTAAAGATGAACCCCACCAAGTCTTTCCTCAGAATGTCCAGTGGTAAGTTTCTGGAATTCGTCGTCACCATGAAGGGTATCCGCATTGACCCCGACAAAGTGAAAGGAATAAAAGAATTGCAACCCCCGAGGAACTTTAAAGAACTCAGAGGATTGCAAGGGCGGCTAGCCTATATTCATCGTTTCATCTCGAATCTATCCGGGAAATGCCAACCGTTTTTGAAACTCACCAAGAAGGGTGTGTCGTTCATTTGGAGCGACGCTTGTCAAAAGGCATTCGAGGATATCAAAGCATATCTGGCGAATTCTCCCGTTCTTATGGCACCGAAATCAGGTAAACCATTCTTGATTTATATTAAGGTGATGAACCACTCTTTAAGTGCTTTGCTCGCACAAGACGATGACAACGATCATGAACAGGCCATCTATTACTTAAGATGAACTTTGGTAAGTGCTGAGTCTCGATATCCAAAGATCGAGAAGGAATGCCTTGGTGTTCGCCATCCAAAAGATGTGGCACTATCTCGTTGGACTGACAATCTATGTTATTTCAAACGTTAACCCTGTTCGGGTATTCATGACACAACCGACCGCTATGAATTGGAGATTAGCAAAATAGGTTCTACTTCTGTCCTAGTATGATTTGCACTTCAAATAGCAGAAGTCAGTCAAAGGACAGATAATTGCG
The DNA here is from genome assembly GCA_022839385.1 of Asparagus kiusianus. NCBI lineage: Eukaryota > Viridiplantae > Streptophyta > Magnoliopsida > Asparagales > Asparagaceae > Asparagus > Asparagus kiusianus. The sequence continues at coordinate 422,301 of BQKN01063646.1, forward strand.
ATCTCTTGGTAGCTAACCCTACAACTGATGCAGCCGAATTGTATGAAGATTTGCCAGACGAAACCCATGAGGTCAATGCTACTTCTCATCGACACATTTGGCAATTGTACTTCGACGACACTTCCTGAGAAACCAACATGGCTAGAGCTCCCGGTAATTCTAAGATCTCCGTAGGAGTCGGAGTCATCCTAGTCTCCCCAGAGAAGCACATGATACCCCGAGCCTACTCATTGATAGGAAAATGCTCCAACAACGTAGCCGAGTACAACGCTGTAGACACTAAAAAGTGCTAAGAAACGAAGGAGAGTCGAACCTCACTACAAGCACGACGAGGGTCATCACAACGACGCACCTCAGCTTCAATTCATGAAGTTTGTCTCAGTTCAATAGGACAAACAACACCTTACCCATCAAAAGACGAAGTTCACCTAGAAACGAAGTTCGTCATTGAAGATGAAGTTCGCCAAAGATGAAGCCGCAGTAAAGCTCACCAAAGATATAGCGAAGCAAACGAACCTCGTCAGGCGGACGAACCTCGTCTTACATACAAACCTCGTCTGGCAAACGAACCTTGTCAGGCGAACAAACCTCGTCTGGTAAATGAACTTCGCCAGGCACCATTTCAAAGGGCTACATTAAATGAGGGTTAATGACCAATAACTCACCTCTTTAAGGAGAGTTAATGACCACTAACTCATCCATTTAAATAGGAGTTAATGACCATTAACTCCCTCATTTGAAGAGAGTTAAAGCCCATTAACTCACTTCATAATACTCCCAAGCCTATAAATAGGCATGATAAACATGAAAGAAAAGAGGAGATTGAGAGGCTAATGAAAAAAGCCTATCTCTCCTTCACTCTCATGGATCTTCATATATCATTGGCTAATCATTTGGCCTTAGAACGTGGAAGCTCGTAACGAGCATGACGAGGGTCATTACAATGATGAACCTCGTCTCAAACAAGAAAGCTTGTCGTTGGAAACAAGATGTGAAGCTCCGTCATTGGAAACGAGGTTCGAATCTCATCATTGGAAATGAGACTTGACATCAAAGATGAAGCTCATCATTGGAAACGAGGTTCGAAGCTCGTCATTAGATACGAGGTTCGGAGTTCATCATCGGAGGTGAAGTTCGTCAATAAAAACAAAGCTTGTCATCAGGATTAAAGCTTGTCAGTGAAGACGAAGCTTATTATTAAAGAAGCTCACGAGGCTCACCACACAGCGAGGCTCAACATCAAAGATGAGGCTCGTCACACAGTGAGGTTCGACATCAAGGATGAGGTTCGCCAACGCAGTGAAGTTTGTCACCCACATTAAATCAGGCTGTAACGGCCACGAAGACCCAATCAGCCACGTGGGCTTGATTCAAGGAGTCAGTTACACCACGGCTCCACAATTTCAACACATCAGTTACGCCCATGACTCCACGATTATAGCATGTCGGTTACATGCTCAAACTCCTATAAATAGCCACAAGCAGTTATGAAGGAGGTTGGTTGGTTGTTGATTAATTGAAGATTTCAAACTTGGACTTCAAGAAGCATCAAAGATCAAGGTTTCTACATGTCGATTCGAAGTCCGAACCTCGATTCCAGCCGGCTAACGAAGGTCAAAAACGCTAGCAATCTTGGTCTGATCGTCAACAGGAGGCAAGCTTGAATCAAGCATCAGGGGAAGCATCCTTTCGCCACTAAGAACCCACCTTAAACAAAAGAGAAGCTGAATTAATCTTCTCTTCCTCTGTAATCGAGAGAGTGTGAGTGATTGTAAGGGTTTCATACCAAGTGATCGAACCTATTTCTTAAAACAAGAGAGTCAATCAATCCTTAATTTTTTTTGACTCTACAGACGATGGCGACCACAGTGGGAGAAGCCGTTCTTTTAGATGAACTGGTGCTGGTTCAGTCAGATAAGATTGCCGTGGGGACAAACATCGAGATCATGGTCATTGGGTTGGACCAGTCCAAGTACGAGGAGTTCCTATCCTCTGGAACCTCCTGTCCTACCAGAGCACGAAGGTGCTGAAAAGTCTCTTATGAGACTTCAGTCCAAAAGGCTTTTGATTATTCGACTCGAATGAACCTCGATGAGAAATATTTGCCGCTCAAGATTAAGGCTCCGAAAACTAGCCGTCAGGCTAAGAAATAGGTTATTAAGCAACCTAGCCGAACTTTGGCTTCTACTAGCCAAATTATAGCTTTTGAAAACGAACCTCGTCCAGCTTCGGCTACGGCAAAGGTTCCTACTAGTTCACAGTCGAGACGCACTCGACAACGTCAATGTTAGAATCAAGCTCGCCGTAGGGCTCAAGCTTTAGTCTCGCTAGATGATTTTCATTATCGACCGAGGGTTGATCAACCTAAAGCTAACAAGTCTGACGAGGGTCAGGTGAATGAGGAACGTCCGAAAGACGGACCTCATCCTCGTACCCGAGTAGCCCCAGACAACGAGCCTCATCCTCAAAAAGAGGTTCAACAGTTTCAACAAGCGCTTCATACTGACGTTCGTAAAGAAAACGAACCTCAGGATAAGGGCCAACTGAGAAGGCACAAGCGTCGAACTTGTTTTACCAACAAATGTCGTCACATGAATGATGGAGTTCGTCAGTCTACCCAAGTTCGTCAACCTCTATCATTCAGAGGGTCTCACCTGGGTAAAGTGTCGACTGGGGGTTTTCTAGCTGGTGACCTTCGGGATTATCTCACACGCAAGCGCAGCATGAGCCAAATGCAATCTCATTGCTACTGCGAGAAACTCTTTTCTACAGTACTTTCCCAATGTTCAGGTGGGGAGTCAACTCAATAGCCTTCAGTCTTCGAATGGTTTACTGAACCGTCGATAGTCTCATCATCAAGAAGAAGACGCTTTCGTCCCAAGAAACAAGCACCTAAGAATCGCCATATTGAAGTGACGATTAACATGGCCAGCAAGGGTAAGAGCAAAGCTTCAGCTTATTCTTTTGAATCTTCTGATCCTGAATACTCTCCAGGACTAGGCGAAATGCTTGTCGAAGGACAGGGAGTGTATCAACACACTCATACTCGTACTGGTGCGGTGATCTTATTTGATTACCGTTGATTATCAGGCATCACAGATGAGGTTGAGGAAGAGCCTAAAAACTTAGCTATTACAACCTCTCAGCCTTCCAACACCGACCAAAGTGAACAAGAAAGTGCTCACATGGCCGGAAGTGAGGAGGACCTGGCGAGGCAGGTGGAAGAGCAACAATTAACCATCCTCCAACAACAGGACTCTATCAGATGCTTGGAGGATATGGTGGACAAACTCCTCAAGGAGAAGAAGAAGAAGAAAGCCATCGCCGAATCCTTAGAATCAAGGCACCAGCGACCTTCACCTAGTGTTCGGGAATCTAGCCGTCGCCAAGATGGCGATAATGCAGAAGATGAGGAAGAAAATATTTTTGATATTCATTCTGAATCATCCAAAACTGAGTCCAATCCACATAAGAATGACGGAGATCAGAAGTTGGACGATTTCCAGAAGCTGCTTGAGGCTTTAAAGCTAACTTCAGAGAATTGGGGGTCGTCAGGTCATACCCTGCCGAATAGGACTCCGTCCCTTATCCTTCAAAGTTTAAACCACTCAGCCTCCTGCAGTTTGATGGCAAGGGTTCTCTGACCTAGAACATCTACTATTTCCAGGAGCAGACAGGACACATAGTGGGGAATGATCCCATTATGACTCGACTGTTCATAAGCACCCTTAAAGGAGTCACTTTTGAATGGTTTCGCAGACTGGAGCCTGAATCAATCACTTACTGGAAGGACATGGAAAGGCTCTATCTGGCCAGATTCTTCGACGATGATACAAAAGTATCTATGGCCACCCTCCTAAATGAAAAGCAGAAGAAGGCAGAGTCTGTCAGTAACTTTATCAAAAGATTTAGAAATCGGTCGCTGCATTGCCGTGATCAAGTCTCTGAAAGTACGTTGATCGAGATGTGTCGCAATAACCTATCGATCCATATTTTATCCATGATTAGAGCAGTGAAGACCCAAACTTGAAAAGAGCTTGTTCGCCAAGGAGAACAGGTCGAAAGCATGCTCAAAAGGCCAGATGCTGAAGAGCCATGTGATTTTTAAGGAGATGATGACCAATCTTCGTCAAAGCAGAAAGGCAAATCTTTAGATAGCCGCTTCCAATAGAAGTACAACTTTTAAGATGAGCAAGTCGTCCTAATTTTCGAGTCCTTAATCAAGGCGAGGAAGATCAAACTCCCAGAGTCAATACGACCTGAGGAGATATCGAGAACGGATGATCCCAACTACTGTGCATACTACAGGATTAGTTCATCATCCCACTTACAAATGTTACATTCTGAAGGATAAGATCCAAGATTTATTGGATGTAGAAGTCTTTACCCTTCAATCCTGATTATCGTCGGAGTGGGGGTAGTCTCGGTTTCTCTGCAAAACCATGTACTACTCCGAGCCTTCTCTCTGACGAAACTATGATGAGTTGAAGCTCATCATCAATCAACTCTAAGGTGAGTCCAAAGTCAGACGTGAGCATCTGGCCCCTTGCCAAAATACTATCATGTTAATGATTACTTCTGATAGTCACTTCCTTCAAATTCCCTCGCCAATCCTCTTCAATAGGATAACAAGACCACAAAACTATCATGTCAATGATTACCTCTGATAAGTCACTTCCTCCAAATTTCCCTACCAATCCTCTCCAATAGGATGGCGGGTCCACAAAACTATCATGTTAATGATTACCTCTGATAGTTAATTCTTAACCCCCATTGAAAATACTTCATCAAGTAGTGTTCTACCATGCGATGAACACATACTTGTCTCTCGATAAAGATAGTGATCTACCATGTGATGATTCACTATCTGGTCTTTTTCGAACGTTCTATCTCCATAGAATGATCGAAAATAGTGACCTATCACGTGATGTGTCACTATTCCAATCATAGTCGTTATACTCCTATGTCACTGAATCTTGATTTCCCTCACCAAGTAGTGTTCTACCATGCGATGAACACATACTTGTCTCTCGATCAAGATAGTGATCTACTATGCGATGATTCACTATTTAATCTTTTTCGAATGTTCTATCTCCTTAGAACGATAGATAATAGTGACCTACCATGCGATGTGTCACTATTCCAATCATAGTCATTATACTCCCATGTCACCGAATGACTTGATAATTTTTACACCGTCATTCCTACAAATGATGTTGTTTATGATATTGGCCTACCATGCGATATGCCTCTGTCCTGATCACAGTCGTTATACTCTCATGTCACTGAATGACTTGATCATTTCCACACCGTCATTCTCACAAATGACTTTGCTCATTGATAGTAGCCTACCAAGCGATGAGCCCCCATCTTCCCCCTTATTTCCAAATAGTGACCTACCATGCGATGAGTCACTATTCATCAACGGTACCACATCATCCTAATAGTCCTACCATAAGATGAGCCTCACTTTCAAAATACCAGGTTGAGTTGTTATATTGAACGACACAACCAAACTCTAATGCTTAATCTAATGCTTAATCTAATGCCTTGAACGGCTAAGGATAGAGAAGTAATCTTAGCATTAAGTCTAAGAGAAACTCCTTGACAACTTACCATGCTAAGGGCAAAAGCATGGCTAATCCAACTCAAATGGCAGTCGGTAAAGACAAATCAAGTCCGTTGATAGCTGAAGATTTGCTAAAAATCCTAAGTCTTGATTGTCAATCCCACATGAGTTTGATGAAGTTCACCCCAGATCATTAAAGCTCACTAAGAGGCAAAACTCGCCAAGAGACCAAGCTCGTCGTATAAGCTAAGCTCATCACAACCAAGAAAGTTCAAAGTATTCCAGACCCATACAACCCAATTTGGGTCTAAAAACTTTGAAGAGGGTTTTGTAGACACTAAAAAGTACCAAGAAATGAAGGAGAGTCGAACCTCACCACAAGCATGACGAGGGTCGTCACAACGACGAACCAGCCTCAATTCATGAAGTTTGTCTCAGTTCAATAGGACAAATAACACCTTACCCATCAAAAGACGAAGTTCACCTAGAAGCGAAGTTCGTCATTGAAGATGAAGTTCGCCAAAGATGAAGCCGCAGTAAAGCTCACCAAAGATATAGCGAAGCAAACGAACCTCGTCAGGCGGACGAACCTCGTCTTACGGACAAACCTCGTCTGGCAAACGAACCTTGTCAGGTGAACAAACCTCGTCTGGTAAATGAACTTCGTCAGGCACCGTTTCAAAGGGCTACATTAAATGAGGGCTAATGACCAATAACTCACCCCTTTAAGAAGAGTTAATGACCACTAACTCATCCATTTAAATAGGAGTTAATGACCATTAACTCCCTCATTTGAAGAGAGTTAAAGCCCATTAACTCATTTCATAATACTCCCAAGCCTATAAATAGGCATGATAAACATGAAAGAAAAGAGGAGATTGAGAGGCTAATGAAAGAAGCCTATCTCTCCTTCACTCTTATGGATCTTCATAGATCATTAGCTAATCATTTGGCCTTAGAACATGGAAGCTCGTAACGAGCATGACGAGGGTCATTACAATGATGAACCTCGTCTCAAACAAGAAAGTTTGTCGTTGGAAACAAGATGTGAAGCTCGTCATTGGAAATGAGGTTTGAATCTCATCATTGGAAATAAGACTTGACATCAAAGACGAAGCTCGTCATTGGAAATGAGGTTCGAAGCTCGTCATTGGATACGAGGTTTGGAGTTCATCATCGGAGGTGAAGTTCATCAATAAAAACAAAGCTTGTCATCAGGATTAAAGCTCGTCAGTGAAGACGAAGCTCATTATTAAAGAAGCTCACGAGGGTCGCCACATAGCGAGGCTCGACATCAAAGATAAGGCTCGTCACACAGTGAGGTTCGACATTAAGGATGAGGTTCGCCAACGTAGTGAAGTTTGTCACCCATATTAAATCAGGCTATAACGGCCACGAAGACCCAGTCAGCTACGTGGGCTTAATTCAAGGAGTCAGTTACACCACGGCTCCACAATTTCAACGCATCAGTTATGCCCACGACTCCACGATTATAGCATGTCGGTTACATGCGCAAACTCCTATAAACAGCCACAAGCAGTTATGAAGGAGGTTGGTTGGTTGTTGATTAATTGAAGATTTCAAACTTAGACTTCAAGAAGCATCAGAGATCAAGGTTTTTGCACGTTGATTCGGTGTCCGAACCTCGATTCCAGCCGACTAACGAAGGTCAGAAATGCTAGCAATCTTGGTCTGATCGTTAACGGGAGGCAAGATCGACTCAAGCTTCAGGGGAAGCATCCTTTCTCCACTAAGAACCCACCTTAAACAAAAGAGAAGCTGAATTAATCTTCTCTTTCTCTGTAATCGAGAGAGTGTGAGTGATTGTAAGGGTTTCGTACCAAGTTATCGAACCCAATTCTTAAAACAAGAGAGTAAATAAATCCTTAATTTTTTTCGACTCTACAGACGATTACGACCATAGTAGGAGAAGCCGTTCTTTCAGATGAACTGGTGATGGTGTAGTCAGACAAGATTGTCGTGGGGACAAACGTCGAGATCATGGTCATTGAGTTAGACCAGTCCAAGTACAAGGAGTTTCTCTCCTCTGGAACCTCCAGTCCCACCAGAGCACGAAGGTGCCGAAAAGTCTCTTATGAGACTTCAGCCCAAGGGGCTTTTGATTATTCGACTCGAGTGAACCTCGATGAGAAATCTTTGCCTCTCAAGATTGAGGCTCCGAAAACTAACCGTCAGACTAAGAAATGGGTTGTCAAGCAACCTTGCCGAACTTCAGCTTCTACTAGCCAAATTATGGCTTTTGAAAACGAACCTCGTCCAGCTTTGGCTGAGGCAAAGGTTCCTACTGGTTCACTGTCGAGACGTACTCAACAACATCAATGTCAGAATCAAGCTCGCCGTAGGGCTCGAGCTTTGGTCTCGCTAGACGGTTTTCATTATCGACCGAGGGTTGATCAACCTAAAGTCAACAAGTCTGATGAGGGTCAGGTGAATAAGGAACGTCTGAAAGACAGACCTCATCCTCATACCCAAGTAGCCCTAGACAACGAGCCTTATCCTCAAAAAGAGGTTCAATAGTTTCAACAAGCAGTTCATACCGACGTTCGTAAAGAAAACGAACCTCTAGATAAGAGCCAACTGAGAAGGCATAAGCGTCGAACTCGTTTTACCAACGACTATCATCACATTAATGATGGAGTTCGTCAGTCTACCCAAGTTAATCAACCTCTATCATTCAGAGGGTCTCACCTAGGTAAAGAGTCGACTGGGGGTTGTCCAGCTGGTGACCTTCGGGATTATCTCACGAGCAAGCGCAGCATGAGCCAAATGCAATCTCATTGCTGTCGTGAGAAACTCTTTTCTGCAGTACTTTCCCAATGTGTAGGTGGGGAGTCAACTCATAAGCCTTCAGTCTTCAAACGGTTTACTGTACCGTCGATGGTCTCATCATCAAGAAGAAGACGCCTTCGTCCCAAGAAACAAGCACCTAAGAATCGCCATATTGAAGTGATGATTAACATGGTCAGCAAGGGTAAGAGCAAAGCTTCAGCTTATTCTTCTGAATCTTTTGATCCTGAACACTCTCCAGGACTAGGCGAAATGCTTATCGAAGGACAGAGAGTGCATCAACACACTCGTACTCATACTGGTGCGGTGATCTCGTTTGATTACCGTCGATTAGCGGGCATCACAGATGAGGTTAAGGAAGAGCCTAAAAACTCAGCTATTGCAACCTCTCACCCTTCCAACACCGGTCAAAGTGAACAAGCAAGTGCTCACATGGCCGGAAGTGAGGAGGACCTGGCAAGTCAGGTGGAAGAGCAACAACATCAAGATTAGACTTTCCCTATTATTGACTACGTCGTGCATGGAATTTTACCACAAGATGTAAAAGAAAGAGACTCTGTGTGACTAAGGGCACTGAGATTCTATTACAACTCAACAACCCGAACATTGTATTGACGTGCATACGATGGATTACTGCTTTGATGTCTCTTAACAAAAGAAGTGGAAGAAGCTATCAAAGAAGCTCATGATGGAACTTGTGGTGCACATCAACTCGGTCCTAAGTTCTATGATCGTCTCAGAAGAATAGGGTATTATTGGCCAACCATGGTCAAGGATGCGATTGACTACCCCTGACGGTGCCACGCGTGCCAAATGCACGCAAATTACATGTATTAACCCCCGGAACACCTACACCCATCAACCACTTCATTGCCATTCGAGACATGGGGAATGAATATCGTCGATCGTTTCTTCCCCCCTTCAGTAAAAGGTGACCGTTTTATTTTAGCAATCACTGATTATTTTTCAAAGTGGGCTGAAGTAGTTCCACTACAAGAAGTAAAGACTAGCAACGTTGTCAGATTCATCAAACATCATATCATCTATCGATATGGAGTTCCGAGATGAATCGTACATGACAACGGTCCTCAGTTTGTAAGAAACGACTTCAATAAATTTTGTGGGAATTTTAAAAATGAAGATGTCTCATCAATGACATACAATCCCATGGCAAATGGATTGGCTGAGGCATTCAACAAGACAATCATAAAGATTTGTCAAAGCTTGTGAGAACCAACAAGCGAGACTGGGGTGATAAACTCGGTGAAGCCCTTTGGGCCTATCATGCTATAATCCGCACGCCTACTGGGGCGACTCCGTACTCACTAATATATGGATGCGAGGTGGTTCTTCTCTTAGAAATTCAAATTCTCTCCCTTTGTATCACTCTCACAATAGGGATGATAACAGAGGAACAATACAAGAAACGTCTCGAAAAACTTAAGATGTTAGACGAGAGGCGCTTGGAAGCTCAGCAGGAGATCGAATTTTACTAAGCCAAAATTTCTCATGCTTTTGACAAAAAGATTATGCAAAGATGCTTCAAGGAAGGAGATTTGGTCCTGGTCGTCCGGTGGCCAATGATACTTAACTCCAAGAAAAAAAGGCAAGTTTCAACCTAAATGGGAAGGACCATTTGCGATAGAGACAGTCTATTCCAATGGTGCATACCGTCTAGTCACCCAAGACGGTGACAAGATCATGATGCTAATAAATGTTCCTGAAAAAGTATTATCCTTAGTACGTTCAGGATAACTCGCTAAAACGGGAAGTTCCTAGAGAATACTGTACAGGGTGTTCTTAATGATAACCCGAGATCAGCTAGATTGGCTATAATATTCCATCACGAAACTCCCACTATTGTTGTCGATTTACACTCTTCCAGCACAAAATCTCTCACTGATCAAATTAATTGACGGTGGGTCTGCTAAAATTCTCCCTGGTTTGCTCTACTCAAACTCCCGTTATGTCTGTGCGCTAAACACTCCCATGGTTAGAGTCCATATATAGTGCTCAAAATTTTAATTTCCTGATCATTGATAATTGTCAAACCCCTTCGTGTTAAGTATTTGTCACTTAACACCGAGAACTCCCTTCGAGTGATTTGTACGAATCAACACTCGCACTGTAATTTTTACTCCCACTCTCACTATTCATTTGGTCAAACCTTCCTATAGTTAGGACCATAACCACAACCAAAATACCCTTTCGATTCCTTCAATAAACGAGAGGTCCACAAATTGAGAGATCAAACCTATAAAATTTAGGTTCATCTCAAACTCATCATTTGGTCAAACCTTCCTATAGTTAGGACCACAACCAAAGCTAAATTCCCCTCTCGATCCCTTCTATGAATGAGAGGCCCACTTTTAAGTCTGATTCTTTCCTTTCGACAAACAAAAGACCTTCACCCTAATTGAACGACCAAACCTATAAAAGTTAGGGTCGTCTCAATACCTCCTCTTGGTCAAAACCATCGAACAGTTGTGGCCCAAGCTGAGATTTCTTTTCAATAAATGAAAAACTCTGATCCCTTTCCCCTTCAGTCAATCCTATAAAAGTTAGGGCTGAAGTCGAAAACTCGTCTTCAAGTCAGGTAAGGGTTATCTGATTTTTTTCGATTCTCGGAGTGGAGATCCCATTCTTAGTTTCACCTTATAGATTCTCAAAATAAAAATAACACTTTGAGTTTCTTTTGCAACTGGAGATAGAATATAAAATTCTTCCTTCCCAGTGTCAGGTTCGTCTTTGCCCCAAGAGAAGACACCACATTTCAATACTAATAATCCATGCTTTACACATGCGGAGAATTTTATCCTAAATTCTAAGTAGGAATAAGTTAGCGCCTAACATGTGTTGTCGGTTTAGTCTTTCACCGATTAAAAAAGACACCAGAATCGAAATCGGGGGAATTTTATCCCGAATCCTAAGTAGGGATAAGTCAGCACCTAACACGTGTTGCCGGGTGGTCCGTTCCCGTTTAAAAAATGACCAAGTCTACGTATTCAATATCGTAGCG
>BQKN01063649.1:1910-17366 GCA_022839385.1 Asparagus kiusianus
CCCCCCCCCCTCCTTTATTTTGAATTTTAAGAGAGGAAAACTCCCCCCTTTTGGCCAACCCTCAAAACCGAGCCCCCCTCTCTCATTCGGTTTTGTTCTCCTTCTTCTTCCTCAAACACACTTCCACCATTGAAGAACCCATCACTCCCTCAAGAGATTCGGATTTTTCGGCGGGTACCCGTTTGCCGGAATCGCCTCCTCTTCCAAACGAAGGTCTTGGCTTCCATTTCCGAGCTCGAAGGAAAACCCACTTGATTTGGTAAGTTTTTCTCCACAATCCCCTTATTTTCTTGCAAAGATCGTACCTTTATGTTTGCAATAGATAAGGGTTTATGGATGAAATACTCACTTGGGGGTTTTATTACAAAAACCGAAACTTTGGGGGTTTTTTGTGCAAAACAGGTAATGGCCGAAATTTGAGGGACTTGTTTGCAAAATGTGGCTGAAATTTTATGGGGGTTCTTGTGCAAACATGAATTGAAATTCGGGATTAGGGTTCATGTTTGTTTCCTCAAGAGAGGGGGTGCTTTGTGCAAGAGGATTAAAGGAATTGTTTGGAGGGGGTTATTTGCAAAATAGCCCATAAATGTTCTTAGAGGGGCTTATTTGCAAAAGAACCACGAATTTGGGGCTGAATACACGAAGTTTAAACCCCGAACCCCTGATCGAATTTCTGGTAAAAGCATATGGATACAAAACCAAAAGTTCGTGGAGGGACTTTTATGTAAAATTGACCAAATTCTGCAAAAGGGCTTATTTGTGAAATTTGATCAGAATTATAGGGTACCGGGATGTTAGATGATCAAGTATAATGACCACGACCCGAGTCACACGTGTCCTTGGCCTGAATTTGGCCTTGAGCACGGGGGGTATTTTGGGTATTTCACCAAAATTTATCACGAAACGGCGATTATCGTTTTGCATGCACGAAATTCGTAGGTTTAATTAGACTTTAACTACAAAATCCTATTTGTTTATAGGATTTTAAGTCCAAGTGCTTAATTTCCCTCTTCCAATATTTCGTGTATGTATATTGTACCTGATGTGCTGCTCTTCACTGCAGATTTGTGATGTCTTCTCGTCGTGCTCAGCTTTCCAGGAGTCGCTCCCACTCGCAGCACAGCGAGGAGGAGGTTCCCGCTGTATCTTCTTCAGCGGCTTCTTTTTATGGGGGTGAGGATTTTGATTTTCTGTATCCCGGATTGACCTCTCGCGGGTCATGAAGGAAGAACCGATACCCCTCCCGCGGGGGTTAAGGTTTCAGACTTGTTTTGCTTTAGCCAATTCAAGTCTTCGGATACATCGGGGCGATCTCGTGTCGTCTTACACCTTACAGGTCGGTATGTGTTGTCACGGTATCTACGTGATGATACGTACCGTCCTCACGGTGTAGGACACTCGAAATCGTCACTCCGGTTATCCCGCAAGTAATCTTATCTTGCCTTTATGACATGAATTTTCTGACTCCATCTTCATGCTTTGTTGCAGTCGATTTTCCCGGGGGTAGCCTCCCTCACCATGCCCCTACCGGTTGCAGCAAGGAAGTGTTCTCTTCAGCTTCCGCCAGGCAGATCATCGATCCACTTCCGCAGTTCGGCCGAGATCGTTCAGACGAATTCTGTCGTCTGATAAAGGATGGAGGGCGTCACTGTTTACGCCAACTTATCACCGATGCTCCCCTCACCGCAGATGCTACTTCTACTGAGGCTTTAAAGAAGCCAGATTTTCTATTCGGGGATCGTACCGAGGATCCTGCCGCGCTGACTCTTGCGGAGGAGCATTGGTTAACCCTCGACGAGGGAGCTCTCTTATATATCCCCTCCATTCCTCGCCAGTGTTCTTTTACTCACTTGGAGAGACAGGCTGTGGGGCGACAGATGTCCTGGTCTCTTACCAATGCTGCTATCCACGTTCAGTGCGGATACATCTCTCATCATAAGAGACCCAGTTCCCTGGGGTATCAATCCATTTGCGGTCTTCGACCCGGGATCATGGGTCTTGATACCGCACCTCCAGGCGAGGTGTCGGCGGCCGCTCTTACCGTGAGGAATCGTCTAGCTCAGCTTGGAAGACAGTTACCTCCACCAGATTACCGATGCTACGGTTGGGCTTCTTCGCCAGCCAAGGGGTGGTGGACCCGCATGATCGGCTATGTTCTGGGGAGGTGGGAGAGGGATCTGAAGGATAGTGGGTTATATGCGCCCATACGAGCTACCATGTACGGGATCCCAGTCAGTTGCCGCCACTTTTTGGCACTGTTAGAGACATACATGCCTGATAGCAACACTTTCCTCACAAGTGGCGGAGAACTAGGGCTGGCTCTTCATGAGATGCACCAGGTTTCGGGCCTTCCAATGGGGGATTGCCCGTATCAGGAGTACTTTCCTTCCAACCAGCAGTTGGATTTGCTGAAGAAAGATAACCCTGATATGTATGACACCCTTTGGGATCTCACATGTCACTACCATACCTCACTGCTCCAAACTTCTGCTCCAGCTAAGACGAAGAAGAAGATCAGCTTGAAGCAGTTCGCCGTTTATTTGTTTCAAAACCTGGAGGGTGATTTCGTTGGACCTATCCGTGAGTTGGATGTCTTGGACTTCACCGCTATTAACGAGCTGATGGAGAAGAATGAAACTCATTCTTATACTATTGCCAGCGCCGAGGGAGCTTTTCCCGCCGGGACCACGTTCCGTTCTTTCCTCCGTCGTGCGCAGAAGTCTATTGAGCCTCGGTCTCTGTTGGCCGGTTACCTCGCACTCTGGTTGAAGAAGTACGTTGTTCCATACCAGTCTTCGGATGACTTACCAGTCGAGGTGCTCTTCCCCGCAGTTCAGTTAGCCTATGGGCGGGAGCTGTCCCTGCTTCCAGCGATGGTGGCCAGCATTCATTGCGGGCTCAGGGGCGTAGTTCGTGTTCTTACCCATGTGGGTTCTAAGCCCTCGACCGAGCTTACCTGCCCGAAGGTTGAGCTGCCTTATGCTTATCTGATGGCGTGGCTCGTTCTACACCGGCCTGACTTGATGTCAGCTCCCCGCATCGTTGATACCCCTGTTCCTTTCTTACAACTGTTGGAGAGGAGTAGGTGGCTTGGGAAGAAATTTGAAGATGTACAACAAGAACTTCAAGTTCGTCGGAGCTGGGAGCTCTTCAAGTGCTTTCCTCACTTTTCTGGACGTTATGGCGAGGAGTTGACTGATATGGAGAAACCCCGAACTAACCGGACTGCTCTCGACGTCGGTTGCTTCCGATGGCTGGTAAACATCCGCATCGGGTATCTTGTTCTTCGGGTGAAGAACCGTTGCCATATCGAGCCTTACCTTCCCTGCCGTTTCGCACGTCAGTTCGGCTACGACCAACTATATGTTGGGAATCTGAGCCGTGGTTTACAGGTTAAGGGAGGGCTCGTCGACGGTATACGAGCGTGGTTATGGACCATGGTTGGTTGCACCGGGGCTCAGTTTGCTCTTCCTTCGTATAAGCGCAAACCGATGATCACCTTCCTTAGCTGCAAGTGGTTCCTTTCCACCTATGAATCCATAGGTGTAAAGAGCCTTTTGGAGTTAGAGTCTGAGCACTTGGTTCAGGCTGCTATGACGGCTGCTCGGAAGCAGGGGAGGAGTCCCACCGGGATTCCCGAAGAAGGGCATGCGGATATAGATACCGACCAAGCGGAGCTTGATGCAGGTTTGTCTTTCTCTTCTTCCTCGACTTCGATTGATATTGGCAAAAGATCTGGTTCATGAAATGATCTTTGTTGTTTCAGGTGGGGTAGCCGACGACCATGAGTCGCTCGCTTCCCGTCGTGCGAAGCTCAAGTCTGGTGGCCAAACTTCGCACAATCGTCCCGTCGGTTCCATGAGGGGTGATTCTTCGAAAAGGAAAAAGATTGCCCATAGACCTCATGTTGATCAGCGCTCTCATGGAGTAGATTCCGGAGGCTTTGCCGACGGGGAAGAAGGTAACCCTCCGTCATTTTTATTGTTTTAGCATGATCTACCTTTTGGAATTCGTAACCATGCCTTATGTTCCAGGGTTCCTCGAAGAGGGTGAGCTCCCATTGCTTCCCGTATCCCCTGGTCCGGAAAACATGGATTGCTTCGTGCAGCAGATGTGCGACGCCCTTCATGACGGCTCTCTGGGCATCGATTTGAACATTGATCTTGGGCCGGAGTACAGTGTCGAGCCCACCGCTTCATACTCAGGTATATCTGCATCCGATAATATCCTCCTTGATTACAGAGGAATAGAAACCAACTGAAGACAAATCCTTTTATGATGTAGGTTTCGAGGCACAGGTGAATGCCTCTGCGCCGAGTTTCTCCGGTCCTGACGCTGGGCTGTTAGTCGATATGCTGGCTGAACAGGCCGTCAAAGGAGCTGTGGGACCACCCTTTACGAGTGATACACTCACAGGTACATCATCAGCTACTAGGACTGAGTCTCCCCTGACTGCTGACCCTCCCTGTGTTCCAGAAGACGATGGATTTGCAGGTATGCCGATGATCTTATCACCCCGATTCTCTTTATTTGCCTAAATTTCCATTTTGACTAATAAAGAGGTATAACTGTAGGACCAGGCGTTGTGCCTGATGCTGCTGTAGTTTCTGGGGCTGATAGTTTGCCTGAGAGCCATGTCTCCTTGTCACAGCCTAGAGATACGACTGATTTGCCTGCGGGGGTCGAAACACCCCCAATGACCACTCCTGTGATTACTTCGGATTCTATCAGATCTCAACCCGAGGAGGCTTCTGCCGGTATAGGTAATACCTCGAATTCCTCCTTCGGGTTTTCTGATTTTCTTGTATAGTTCATTAACTTTCTATATCACTGCTTGTAGGATCTCGCTCTTCTCTGTATGAGCGTGTCCGCATCCTTTTGGTCGATACAGATCC
Organism: Asparagus kiusianus; assembly: GCA_022839385.1. Classification (NCBI taxonomy): domain Eukaryota; kingdom Viridiplantae; phylum Streptophyta; class Magnoliopsida; order Asparagales; family Asparagaceae; genus Asparagus; species Asparagus kiusianus. The sequence goes on from BQKN01063649.1 coordinate 6,806, forward strand.
GGACAGAGACATTTTCCGTATGGACCTTGGCCTCTTCACTGCTTTTTATAACGGCATGATCGAGAAGCTCCTTCACAAAGAATGCTGTTTCGACCAGTTCAGGCGTTCCTTTTCTCGTCACATGATGATGATTAGAGAAGAGGGACATCCCGAATTGGCCGATTCCTTCATTGCTGAGTTCGCTGCTCTGGAATCAGAGATCCGTGAGCTGAGGGAGTTGAAGGCTGGTGGAGCTTCCTCTTTTATATCCTCCCAGGTGGAGGATAGGCTTATGCAGTGGAGTGACCTGAGATCTTCCATTGGAAGCGAGCTTCGATCACGTGAGCATTCTGTGGCTCAGCTGATGGCTTCACTAGCGAGGAAGGATGCCGATAAAGCCGAGTTACTCAGTTCCTTGGAATCCAGCCATGAAGAGATAGCTAAGTTGAAGGATGCTTTGAGGCGTGCCGAGGAGTCTGCTGCTCTTATCGCCGGGAACCTAGCTGCATTAGAGCGTTCTCGTGAGTGGACGCTTGATAAGCTGGGATCAACACAGGAAGGATTGATGAAGCTACAAAGCGAAGCTGCAGAGATCTTGAGCGGTTCCGAGGATTCTGTCCGAGCTAGCCTGCAGGCGGAGTTCGATCAGAGCTATATGGACAGGCTTTCCGGTTTAGAGTCTCATATTCTTAGTCGTCAGCTGCCTTCGGGTTGACGAACTTGTTGTTGTATGCTTTTGTCTTGATCTTTTATTAGAGACTCCCTATTTGCTTCTTTTTACATGATGTTTTGGTACACCCCCAGCCCTTAATGCTATGACTTTGAATTCGTGAACTCCATCATTCGTATAGGGAAAAGGGTACCTTGCACCGCGTATTAGGCGATGACTTATCCCTCCTTAGGCTTCGGGATAAAACTCCCCAGGTTTAGGCCCTGGTAACTTTTTTCAATTGGTGAAAGATTTCAAACCAGCTATACGTGTTAGGTATAGACTTTGGGGTTTTTGGCAAACCCCCAGCCCTTAACAGGTTTGACGTGCCTTTACCGACTACCGTTTGAATCGGGCTAGCATGCGAATTGTCTAAATCCGTTTCGCATGTAACGTTGCGCTAAGAAAATTGCTTCTCTTAGACTTAGTGCTATGATTTTGAATACATAGACTTCGTCTTTCTCACGGGAAAGACTACCCGGCAACGCGTGTTAGGCGCTGACTTCATCTCTGTCTTTTCTGAAAGCAAAGACAGGGGAAAGATGGGAGACTAGAAGTGGGATCTCCACTCCGAGAATCGAAAAGATTCGGATAATCCTAACTGTCGTAAGGTTTGATTATCGAATCGAAAGGTTCAAACGACCCTAACTGTCGTAAGGTTTGGTCATTTGACTCTGAAGAGGAAGAATTTTATATTCTATCTTCAGCGGGAAAGGAAACTCGGGGTGGGATTTCCACCCCTAGAATCCGACAGGTGACACTAGGAGTGGGATCTCCACTCCGAGAATCGAAAAGATTCGGATAACCCTAACTGTCGTAAGGTTTGGTTACTCGAATTGAAAGTGGACCTCTCGTTCGTTGGAGGAATCGAGAGGGGATTTTGGTTGTGGTCCTAACTGTAGTAAGGTTTGACCAAGTGGGAAATTTGAGACGATCCTAACCGTAGAAGGGTTTAATCGATCAATTTGTGGACCTCTCGTTCTTTGGACGAATCGAGAGGGGAATTTGGCTTTGGTCCTAACTGTAGTAAGGTTTGACCAAGTGGGAAATTGTGTGGTGGAGACTATGAATCATCAAGCACCACTGAAAGTTTCGTGAGGGAGGATCAATCCATCAAATGATTAGATCTCATCTCAGCAAAAGAGTGCTTGCGAGAGTTAGATTCTGACAAACAAGAATATCCGGAATTCGAACATTAATTTCTTGTTCATCAGCGACCGGGTTATCCCTAAGAATACCCCGATGTGGTATTCTTCCGGGAACTTCCCGGTACCTCAATTCTTCTGGGGATACTAAGGATAGTATCTTTTCAGAAATTTGCCATTTATTGGCATCATGAGCCGGTCACCATCTTTGGTGACTAGGCGATAGGCGCCGTTCGAGTAGACTGTTTCTACTACGAACGGTCCTCCCCATTTGGGTTCAAATTTGCCTTTCTTCTTGGAGTTAAGGATCATAGGACGTCTTTCAGTCAAGACCAAATCCCCTTCCTTAAAACTCCTTTGTCGAACTTTTTTATCGAAGGCTCGAGAGACTCTGGCTTGGTAAAACTCAATGTGCTGCTGAGCTTCCAAGCGTTTTTCATCGAGCATTTCGAGTTCTTCAAGGCGTTTCTGATGTTGTTCTTCGGTCGTCATCTGGGTTGCAAGAGCGATCCGAAGAGATGGAATTTGAACTTCCAGAGGGAGAACGGCTTCACATCCATACACCAATGAGTATGGGGTGGCGCCAGTCGGTGTGTGCACCGTGGTACGATAGGCCCATAGAGCTGCGCCGAGCTTATCATCCCAATCTCGCTTGTTATTCTTCACAAGCTTTGACAAGAGCTTTATGATAGTCTTGTTGAAGGCTTCAGCTAATCCGTTTGCTGTGGGATTATAGGCCGTTGACGAGATGTCCTGAATTTTGAACTTTTCGCAAAACCTTATAAAGGCGTTGCTGATAAATTGAGGACCATTGTCGTGTATGATTCGTCTTGGAACACCATGCCTGTAGATGATATGGTGCTTGATGAATGCAATGACGTTGCTCGTCTTAACTTCTCTGAGTGGAACTGCTTCAGCCCATTTGGAGAAGTAATCGGTGATTGCCAGGATGAACCGGTCACCTTTGACTGAGGGGGGATTTATAGGACCAACAATGTCCATTCCCCAGGTCTCGAACGGCCACGACATAACCGAAGGATGCAGATGTTCCGGAGGTTGGTGCATGTAATTCGCGTGTACCTGACACGCGTGACACTTCCGGGCGTATACGATTGCCTCATGCATCATGAAGGGCCAAAAGTATCCCATTCTCCTGATGCGATCATAACGCTTGGGACCAGGTTGGTGCGCACCGCACTCTCCTTCATGTGCCTCCTTAAGCACTTCTTCAGCTTCTTTGGTCGATAAGCAACGCAGGAGCATGCCATCATACCCCCTGCGGTAGAGCGTTCGATTCTCCGTATTATAGTAGAATCTTGGAGCTCTTCGCCTGATCGACTCTCTCTCCTTCACATCTTCTGGCAAGATTCCATGTAGGACGTAGTCGATGATGGGAAAGCGCCAATCTCGGGGTTCAAATTCAGCCTGAGTTGTGTGCGCCTCCTGGACTTCTTCTTCTTTGTCGTCTTCATCGTGAAGCGGCACTAAGAGTTGGTGAGTTCTTACCGTGACAAATTGCTCTGTCCCGGGTGGCTGTGCCAGAGATACGGCTAGAGCTGCTAACGCATCTGCGTAAGTGTTCTGCAATCGCGGAACGTGCTCGATGAAGAACCCTTCAAATGATTCCGCCAGTTCTACCGCCATCTTGTGGTATGGTAGCAAATCCTAACTTCGTACTTCATACTCCCCTTGGACTTGTTTAACTATCAGTTGAGAATCATCGAAGGCTTCGAGATACTCAACCCCCAGCTCCTTGGCGAAGTTGAGTCCTATAATCAGCGCATTATACTCTGCTACGTTATTCGAGCACGGCTCAGTTAATGAGTAGGCTCGAGGCATCACATGTTTTCCTAGGGAAACTAAGACCACTCCAACTCCGGAGGAGACCTTAGAACATCCAGGAGTACCTGCGGCATTAGCTGCTCGTGAAGCGCCGTCGAAGTACAAACGCCACACTTGTTGGTGTGAAGTTGCGTTGACTTCGTGGGTTTCATCAGGTAGGTCGTCGTATATCTCGGCGGCGTCCGTAGTTGGATTAGCTGCTAAGAGATCACAGATGGCCTGTCCTTTTACTGACTTCTGCTGTTTGAAGTGCAGATCGTATTGGGACAAGAGTAAAACCCACTTCGCTAATCGCTAGCTCATGGAAGCCGGTTGAGTCATGAACACTCGGACCGGGTTAACTTTGGAGATGACATATATGGTCTGTCCGACCAAGTAATGCCGCATCTTCTGGATGGCGAACACTAAGGCGAGGCATTCTCTCTCGATCATGGGATATCGAGATTCCGCGCCCACCATAGTTCGGCTCAAGTAATATACTGCTTGCTCGTGACCGTTATCGTCATCTTGTGCAAGCAATGCACTTAATGAGTGGCTCGTCGCCTTGACATAAATCAAGAACGGTTTGCCTGATTTCGGTGCAACGAGTACGGGAGGTTTCGAGAGATATTCCTTAATACTTTCGAACGCCTTTTGACAGGCATCGTCCCATACGAATGATACGCCCTTCTTTGTGAGCCTGGAGAACGGTTGGCATTTCCCCGAAAGGTTTGAGATAAACCGACGGATATACGCCAATCGCCCTTGCAGTCCTCTGAGCTCCTTGAGGTTCCTCGGAGGTTGCAATTCATTGATCGCCTTTACTTTATCCGGATCAATGTGAATACCTTTGGTAGTGACGACGAACCCCAGGAATTTGCCACTAGACATTCCGAGGAAAGACTTGGTAGGGTTCATCTTCAACTGATGGGCCCGCATCAAGTCGAACATGGTCTTCAAGTCTTTGATGTGATCATTCTTATCACGACTTTTCACGACCAAATCGTCCACGTAGCATTCGACCGTCTTTCGGAGATGTTCCTGAAAGATCTTCGACATGGCTCGCTGATATGTAGCACCTGCATTCTTCAAGCCGAAGGACATGACTGTGTAGCAGAAGACACCGAGAGGCGTTCTGAATGCAGTGTGCTTCTCATCATCTGGATGCATCTTTATCTGGTTGTAACCAGAGAAACCATCCATGAAAGACATCCTCTCGAACCCGCACGTGTTATCGATGATAACATCCGTGATGGGGAGAGGAAAGTCATCTTTTGGGCAAGCAGCATTGAGGTCCCTGAAGTCGATGCATATCCTGATCTTCCCGTTCTTCTTCAAGACCGGGACAATGTTGGCAAGCCACTCTAGATGTTGCTCTTCTCGGATAAATCCTGAGTCGACAAGCTTTTTAACCTCAGCTTCGATTGCCTCCATCATTTGCGGACGAAACCGTCGTTGTTGTTGTTTGACTGGTTTGACCTCCGGCTTAATGTTGAGACGATGCACTGCTACATTTGGATCGAGCCCTGGCATGTCTTCATAATTCCAGGCGAATACATCGATATACTCCCGGATAAGAGAAATCAACTCCTCCTTCTCTTCAGGTAGGAGGCTGTCGCTGATGAATATTGGCTTCGGGTTTTCCTCGCTGCCCATATTCACCTGGACGACTTGGTCTTCGGTAGGAGGCTCTCTTTGCTCGAACCGATCGCCATACTGCATGCTTAAGTGATGAACCCACGGGTCTTCCCATGTTGGCATCTCGTCATCTTCTTCTATTGTCGTTGGATCAACCGTGACCATGTTCGACATCAGCTTTTTGAACATTTCACCAAGACTAGCATCGGAATCCCAACCCGAAGAGTCGGAAGAATATCCCTTCCTAGTCTTGTTAGCAATTTGGTCGATGATTTGCCAGCCACACTCATCATCTGATGAGACATAGCCTAGACCTCTTTTGTGGCGATAATAATCATCGGGTTTTCCCTTCGGTACATAGGCCATCCGGGGTGGAACCCGTGGACCTCGACCAAAGAAAAGACCCTCCCCGAGCTCGAAGTCATACCCGTGCTTTTCCATCATGTTGCGTGCTTTCGCATCGTATCTGGATAGATGACGAGCCGGTTTATCATCGTCGTCTTCCTCTTCCATGAAGTGGTCAGGTATCGGAGATGCTCTTCCTTTACCGTAGACGACCTCCTTTCCACCCCCAATCCCTGCGGGAATGATGAGCGTTGTTTCGCAAGGGTCGTGTACCTGCTTCTTCGTCAAACAAAATGATTGAAGAGGCATATAAAAATCAGGGTTAGCATAGAGTTCGTTGGTGATATCATCGAGACCCGTCGAGTACTCTAAATCATCGTTTATTGATAGTTCTTCGGCAAGTTGCCAATTACAACTATCTTCCGATGATTCATCATCGTCAAGATTGATTACAATGGGTACAATGTCGTTTAAAACAAAACCGCCATCGTAATCAAGCCCTGGTTCGGTATCAGCTTCATCACCGCTGTCCGTTCCTTGGGCCGATGGTTCAGTATCGGATTCAGCGCCGTATAAAAGGGAATCGGTGAAATAATTCTCCAATCCCTTGAACGGTTGCTTATCCGCGACCACCGTCTTGACTTCATTATCTGTGTCCACATATTTGAAGCACTGATGTAGAGTTGACGGGACTATAAGGTTACCGTGGATCCAAGGTCGACCCAACAGTAAATTATAGGAAGTTTCCGCGTCAATCACATAGCATGTTACCTCCGACTTCAAATCCCCAATCTGGCATTTGATTCGGATCTTCCCCAAGGGTTTGGACCCGCTGGTGTTGAATCCGTAAATCGTCGTGCCAGTGGACGCTAATTTGCTAGTCGGGATTCCGAGATGATGCATCAATCGGAATGGCATGATGCTAACAGCGGAACCCGGATCAACTTGGATCCGGTTGACAACGCTGGAGCCAATATGCCCGGTGAAATACAGGGGCCTATCATGATTTGAGTTCCTCGTCTGCATATCTTCCTTGGTGAAAGAGATGCAGGGGAAGTGATGAGCCGCCAAATTGCATTGTTGAGCTGAGGACTCTGGTTCTTCGGAAGATGGTTTGATCCGAGTCAAGAAGGCTTCGGAATCACCCAAGGCTTCTTGTAGTGCTTTCCGAGTATCCTTCGACAACCGCAGCAACTCGTATAGAGTTATCCTGGCCGGGATGTTGGCCAATTGCGCCATGATGTCGAAATGAGGTGGAGAGCTTGTATTCCCCGGTTTGTCTCTCCCAATTGGATGATTGAATCGAGACTGCCTCGGGTTCTGAGCTTCTTGACGTACAGGCTCTTTTCCCTTATCCTTCTGCGGGATTCTCTCCGTAGCCACCGCAGGTGTTGGGGGAATTGCTGAAATCCCCAGTTCTGACAGCGTTTTAGAAGGTGGGGTTTTGGTACCCAACTGCTCGGTAGCATCCGGATACTTGAAGTGATATTCGTTCCCGCTTCTGGTTGCAAAAGCTTCTTGCTCGTCTTCAGAGAGTGGGAAGGTTGGAATTTTGTCGTCATCCACCCCCGGTATAGCAGAGGCCCCGTAACAGGATTTTCCCTTCCTCTTCGACTTCTTCTTGTTCTTTGTGGAAGAGGTCGTGGCCCATTGTTCATCTGCGATCAAGTCCGGATGAACCCACAAGATCTCGCCATTTGGGGTTGTGTGTCGCACAAGCCCTTTCTGACGCTGTTGGTGCGGATCATCATTCACCGTCTTCACCGCCGCTTTGATCACCGACTCGTGTTGGAACCAACTCGAGGGAACAGATCCAAAGCTAATGGATACGGTATTTTCCCCCACCTTCTTCTCTTTGGGCTGCTTCATAGTAATAACCCTAACGTCGATTAGGGCCTGAATTTTATCCTTGAGAGCGTAGCACACCTTGGTAGGATGGTGCACCGCTCGGTGGAATGCACAGTATTTCGGATCGTTGACCCTCTTGGCGTCTTCTTGATCCTGAATCGGCGGCAGCTTGATCTTGTTGTTCTCGACCAAGTACTTGAAGATACCGGGGATTTCATCCTCTTTGAATGAGTAGACTTTTGGGAACCTCGGCTCCCCAACCTTTTGCTTCTGGGGCTGTTGCTGCCACCTGGGTTGTTGAGGCGCCCTCTGTTGCTGCTGTTGCGGCTGCTGTGGCTGTTGCGGCTGTTGCGGCTGTGCTTGCACCTCAAAGACTTGATTTGCGACCACCGCATTTGCATGCGCCTTCCCTTTACCCTTGGGGGTAAAATTTGGTTGCGGAGCATTATTGGGTATTTGCCCTCTCTCCGCCTTCTTTCTCTTGAGGAATCGCTCGGCCCGCTCTCCCCGCATCTTCAAGTCCTTCCAGGTTTTGGACGGCGCCATTCCCATGGCTTCGAGGATGTCGAGCGTCAAGTTGTTGTGGCAAGTCTCGAGGATGAAATCCTCGCTGACTGGATCCCTGCAATTCATAGCTTTGTTCCGGAACCTCTTCACGAAGTTTTCAACCGTCTCGCCGTTCTTTTGCTTTTCATCGAACAGCGTGCCGATTGAAACCTCGGTGTCATCATCAAAGAAATTGGTTAAGAACATGTCCTCCATGTCATCCCAGCCGTTGATACTTCTGGGCTTAAGACGGCGATACCAATCGAAGGTAGCTCCGCGAAGAGTGCCGACGAATGACCGCACCATGAGGGGCTCATTTCCGGAGATAATTCCTAAATGAGACTTGAAATAGATTAAGTGTTGGGTAGGGGAACCCTTCCCATCAAACGGCGTAAAGTTAATTAGATTAAACTTTGCCGGATATGGGATCGATTCCCACTCCCTTGGATATGGGCAGGGTATACCGGATCTTTTTACCTCTTGAGCATTCATCAATGCATTGATCTTGCTCTCCAGGTCCTTCATCTTCTTGTCATCGCTCGTCTCGGCCTTTGAATGGCTTCTGGGAGAGGTGACGTGGTCCTCTTTGGCATTATCTTCTGCGGGACCACCCCCATTGTCGGTGTTGACAGGAGGGATATTGATATTATCCGCTTCCCGTTCATTCTCCTCTGGATTCGGAGTATTGCGACGACCGGGCTCTCCTTGGTGAACCGTCAGCGCCGCGATCTGTTGGTCGTGCATCTCCCTCATCCGCTGTAGGGTCATCTCCATTTCGAATTTGAAGCTCTCCTTCTGCTTGGCGAGGGCTTCTTCAAGTATTTTGGATACTTGTTCGGCACTGATCATGAGCGATTCGTAAGGTTGGCCCGCACTCGAGGCCGTGTCATCGGATGCCACCGCCGAGCAAGAATCCGAATCAGCCTCTGATTCTTCTTCTTCTAAGGAGAGTCCAATTGGCACCCTTTGGTAGTTCTTTTGGCCGCTGGTTCCGGGCCGCAACCGTGTCATGCACCGGGATATCTCGGCCAGCTGTTCTATGCTGAAGGGTTGTGTTGAATTTCCCCTGCCGGTCATGTTAACCGACACTCTTGAGTATTCGTTCTCTCGGCAGAGCGATTTCTTCTTATGGAAACGCTTCGGCTTGGAGAGTCTCTCGAACACCGAGATTCTTTTTGGGGAACTGTCACAACGGCATTCTGACAGCACCGCCTTAATGATACTTGCGCACGGGCATTGAGTCTCCCTATCGTGCACACATCTTTTTCGGGGTTTTCCAATACCCCCAGCTCTGTAGTACAACTCATCAGCTTCGTAGCTGGAGCAACCTACAGAGTGTTGGTAGGTATTCCCCGGTATAACACGCTCATCTTCGGATGAGTGTGCTTCCCTTTGAGGATGAGATGGTTTGTTGGATTTTTCAAAAGTGGCCCGTTCAGTTTTACGCTTTTGTGAGCGTATGAACTGAACGGGCTCTTTTGTTTCGACTCGCAACCTGGTGCGGTCGGTGATAGGGGATTTCCCTTTGTCATCTTTCTTGGGGGGATTAACTCGACCCCCGGGCTGAATTTTAATTTGGGGACCTTTCAATGGTCCCAGCCGTTCTTTGACGGGTATTCTACCTCGGTTCTCCGGTAAGGGACCGAGGCGTCCCGACAAAGGAACCTGGGATCTTGAATGATCCCCTTGTTTACCTGGCTCCGTTGAGGGTGCCGGTACAGGAGGAGCGGGCTCTGATTTGGCTGAACTCCGGGTGATAGCCTCACCCTTCTTGGTTTGAGGTGTTGGGTTTGTTTTGCGTACCCACACCAGTTTGCTTGTAGATGGTGTTTTGACCACCGTTCTTTGCTGCATCTCCTCTGCCTTCTTTAGGAGGAGCCGGGCGTGTGCAAGTAGAGCGCGGCGCTTCTTGATTCGCTCCTCGAGCGTGGAGCGGTTCCTTTTGACGCGGATCCACTCACTCGCTCCTGATTTGGAGGGGAGGTTGATTGCTTGCCGTTGCTCTTGTTGCCGCCTCGACTTCAAGTCCTCTGCATAGCGCACTCCGTCTTTTGACTCCCTGGCTTTGGCGAGTTGTTGAGCGAGGCGTTGACGACGCCTTTGGAGAGCTCTCTTTGAGGGAGTTGGAGCAGCATCACCTATCGCCTTTGTGGCGGTTGCGAGGGCCGGATCTACAGCCTTAACCACGCTGATCGACGTGGGGCCGTTGCGTGGTACGGGCGTAGTGGCAGCGATGGCGGAGTCTCGGATTGAGGAGTTGGAGATCCCGCGAGCCCTTTTGGGAGATGAGTTCCTCCTACGCCGTTGCGGAGAGGCGGATCTGGAGGAGGAGGAGGAGAGGTACTCTTCGAACTTCTTCTGATCGAACTCGTATTCGATCTCTTCATTCACCCGGATCTTGAAGGCCGGTTGCGTCACTCCGATCTCGGCAGCGAGGTCGGCGGCTCCCACTGTGGTCGCCAGCTTGTTTTCGTGAAAAGCTGCTGTTTTCATTGATTTGGTATCTGTTACAACTTCAGGCGTTACAACA
>BQKN01063651.1:420-18633 GCA_022839385.1 Asparagus kiusianus
AGAAACTTGGCGAAAGCTTGTGGGCGTATCGCACAACGGTTCGCACACCGACTGGCCACACGCCCTATTCATTGGTATACGGCTGTGAGGCCATATTACCATTAGAAATCCAAATTCCATCTCTCCGCGTCGCCTTGGCAACAGGGATGACGGTGGAAGACAACCACCGACAACGACTCGCCGAGCTCGAGGCATTGGACGACAAACGGTTAGAAGCTCAACAGCACATTGAGTTCTATCAAGCGCGGATGGCTAAGGCTTTCGACAAAAAAGTCAGGCGTCGAGCCTTCAAGGAAGGAGAGCTGGTGTTAGCTGTTCGCCGACCAATGATTCTCACCTCCAAGAAGAAGGGTAAATTCCAATCCAAGTGGGAAGGGCCATTCGTAATAGAAACAGTCTATTCAAATGGCGCCTACCGCCTCGTCAAGCCCAATGGCGACAAGATCATGATGCCTATCAACGGCAAATACTTGAAGAAGTACTACCCTTAGCTCTTCTTCACAAACTCCCACAAGTACATGAGTATAAACTGGTTCTCAAACCCTCCAACTGGTATATGAGGTTAAACTGTCCCTACTCTACCCGCTCTGGCGAAAGCTTCTGGCGGGACCCATTCGCCTATCTCACCCAATGGGATGGCGGATCCACTAAAGTCGTCCATGTCACGACAAAACCCAATTCGCCTATCTCACCCAATGGGATGGCGGATCCACTAAAGTCGTCCATGCCACGACAAAACCCAATTCGCCTATCTTACCCAATGGGATGGCGGATCCACTAAGGTCGTTCATACCACGACAAACACATTCAATTCGCCTATCCTCTCCAGCGAGATGGCGAATCCTCAAAGTCGTTCCAATCACGACATTCTCTGTCATGTTAACATTAAACCTCTGACAAAATCAACTCTCCAATCCTCTTCCAAAGGATGGTGGGTCCTCAAAGTCGTTCCAATCACGACATTCCCTGTCACGTTAACATTAAACCTCTGACACAATCTACTTACCAATCCCCTCCATAAGAGTGGTAAGTTCCCCCACAGTCACTCCCATCGTGAAAAAACCCCCATCAGGTTAATGATCACCTCTGATGGTTGGCGCCGTTATTCCAGCGAATAACATAGCCTAAGTAATAGCCTACCACGCGACGTGTTATTACTTCTGTCAAATAGTCACACTCCTACGTCCCTGAACTATTCGGCCTATTCCAGCTATCCTAACATCCCCTTAGGGTAACTGATGGGTAGCGGCCTACCACGCGAGGGTCCCTACAAGAATCGAGCGTCACATTCCTACATCTCTGACGATTCGATTATCATCTGTCGCCGCCTATTCAGACGACGACCACTGTCAAGAGCAGTTCGGCAGACAACAACTCTGCCAAATCCTCAAGCGACAGCTTGCCGAGTGGCAAGTCGAAATTGAGTCCTCCACTCGACCGTAGCAGCGAACGGCTGTTCCCTACTGCAAGCCGAGCGTTACTCTCTCGATCTCACTGGAGCTACAACGCGGAAATCGGGATCAACCCGATCCCACGCTGTGAGCGACCGAGAGCAGAACAAGAGTCCGAAATGACTAAGTTCAGAACAGAACGGTCAGAAGCTCACCAAGTTCAACTCAAATACCAGAACAACACAAACAAAAAGAAAAGGAAACTGTGCATACGAAACAGCAATAAACAAAGGCTTAAGGCCATTACAGGCCAAAGTTTACAAGCATAAGTTTTTCAAGTTGTGGTGCTTGGAGCACCAACTGAGTTGACAAATGACAAAACAAAAAAAAAGAAAGAGAAGGGAGGGGGGCATCACAGGAACTTTGGTAGACTGAAGGAGCCGATCTTAGCTTTGATCGCGGCTCGCTCCGCCGCACGACTGATCTTCGCCTTCTCCTTTCGTTCCTGCTGCCGCCTGGCTAGGGCCGCCTGGCTGTCCTCTTCCTCCTTGCGAAGGAGCTCCAGTGCCCTCTCAACCTCCCTGGCAGCCTCGCCGAGCCTCCCCAACTCGCGCGAACGCTCCTGCAGCTTCGCTTCGCCACGAAGAGCGCCGGCATCCTCGTGGAAAGCCCGGTCCAAGTAAGCGTCCATCCGGTCCGTTACCGTTTGGTGCCGCTTTCTCAGACGTCTGAGTTCAGCCTCCTTCGCCTGGATACACTTCGCCCGCTCGTTGCGCCCAAGCAGGAAGTGCAGTGGGGGAGGCGGCGACTCATTGGAAAGATCTTCGTGAGCCAGTTCCTCGAGGCGGCACATCCACCCCTCCACGAGCTCGAGCTCTCGCTCACATCGCTGTGTGAGCGAGTCATCGCCCGCACGGCGGACCGCCTCCAGACGCCTCTCTACCAGGGGGAGCGAATCGTAGTATCGCTCACCTCCCATGCTGACGGCTAGGGCACACCCGTGCACCAAATCCACCAATTCTTTGAGCGGCACGAAAGCGGGGTGAGCCACAGGGTCCGGAATGGGGTATTCCTGGACCGGGCTCACCGGGGCGGCAGGGGGAACGCCAACGTTCACGACGGTGGCGGAGGAGCCGACACCTTCGCCGTCACTATGATCGGGAGAGGAGGCCATGAAGGGGAGAGGTTTTCTTTTCTTTTCTGGCAGATTTCGCTCGAAGCAGTCAAGACTTGGCCAAAGGATGGCAAGTGCGGAAGTATATACCAAGAGATCCAACGGTTGGGATTCATTACCCCAAGCCATCAAGCGGTCCGAACGCTCTGCGACGCTTCGAACTCAGCGCCATTGAAGGCTACTCTCGAAACACCAAATCGACCGATCGGATTAAGCGGGAGGCAGAACGATCAGTCACTTCACCAATAAATGAGCGTTAAATGCGCCTGCACGGTCTCGGTTGGCGAGCACTCGGGTCCGCCGACCGACGCGTGGCGTAAGCTTCGCCAACAGTCAGATCTCGGACCTTTAGACGAACTCGCCATCATGCGAGTGTTGCTCGCGGTTCAAATCCGCCGTCAATTAAATGTGGTTTTCGACTCCAACTCAAACCATACGGATTTCGCCTGTAGCATAAATTCGTCAGCAATTGGGCAAGATTCGCCACAACCGAACCTCGCTTTCAAACGAATCCGTCACCACCAGGGATTCGCCCACGGTTCGAATTCGCCAGCAGTCGAAGTTAATCCCCACAGCGAACCCACCGGCGGTTTAATACGACTCTCTCGGCGAATTCGCCAATAAATACTCGAATCAAGCCTTCGCCCGAAGGGGGTACTATCTGAAATTGCTGATGGCCGTGCCAAAGGAGTATTAAAGGGGTTGTATCCAAAAGGAACATGATGAGGAAGAACACAAGCTGCATCAAATGCTTCTAGACAGTACATTTGAACAAAGTTATGTTTTTTTTTTGCAAATAGCGAAAGGCATAGTATTTCGTTCAAAAAGGCAAAACATGCACCCAGTGTTTAAGATAATACATTTAAACAAAATCATGACTTCACGAGTCATGACATAGTTTCAAAAGCAAGACAGATAAACAGAGTATCTCAAGCATGAATACATAGCGGAAACTTCAATCAAACACGCTAAAAGTAGAGAGCTCCTCCTTGACCAGGTCCACCTTCCTCGCGTGGTCCTCCCGAGCCTTGTCTTCGGCTGTTTTCCTGATCCGTTCCTCAAGGTTCGTCCTAGCAGCAACGTCCTGTTCTCGCAAAACCAAGAGGCGCTGGGCGGCTGCTTCGGCTTTCCCACGGGCGAGGGCGACGTCAGTCTGGACCTTTTCCAACCTTGCTTCCGCGTGCCCCAGTTCAGTTCGTAGGCGAGCTATCGTGCGGTTGAGATCGATGACTTCTTCCTCCGACGAGCGATGGTGATCTGCCCAAGAATTGGCCATGTACTCCGAATCAGCGATCTCTTTGGAACGGAGCTCCTGTTCCTGGGTCTCCCTACGTCTGATAAAAGCCAGGCAAGACTCCATATGAGCTTCCGGGCCTCCCCGCCGCAATGTCTCTAGCTCTGTCAGGCGCGGTCCCAAAAGACGTAACTCCCGCATACAACGGGTGAAAAGTTGATTCTCGCCCGATCGTCGAAGGTCCACCGCACGATCCAGGAGAGATTGCCTGAAACTGGCAAAACTACCCAGGCCAAGATCGACAAGAGAAATTACCTGTCTCACGGCGTTTTCAAACTCCTCGGCGTGGACCTGCCAGCGCGAGGGGTCAAAGGGAGTAGGCTCTTGACCGGGGGCGAGCGTAGCAATTGGGGGAACCTCGAGACAAGGTTCCGCTCCTGGTTGCGGAACAGGACCGTGGGCAGGAGAAGCCTCCGGGTTCTCAGGTTCGTCATCGGATATCAAGATGGGCTCGGCCTCATGCTCCTCAGGAAGCGGCGCCCTACCAGAGGCTTTGAAGCACAACGAAAACATGAAAAGAGGAATTCAGGCGATAAAAACCTATCTACGACCCAATGGGGATAGGGTTGAAGGCGTACCTTCGGCGGCAGCAGCTCCTGCAACGCTCGAAGTGGACGCCCTCGTCCTCTTCTTCGAGGTAACCCTCTTCACCTTCGGTGCCATCGGGAGATGTAAGAGTAGTTCGGGTCTTCTCTGAAACAAACGACGAAGAAGCTCTAATCCTTCTTGGCGAAGGAAAGGGTGTTAAAATAATCCAATCCCAGGCGGTTACGTGCAGTTCGATTGGACCCTTCGGTCCCGAACAGT
The DNA here is from genome assembly GCA_022839385.1 of Asparagus kiusianus. Classification (NCBI taxonomy): domain Eukaryota; kingdom Viridiplantae; phylum Streptophyta; class Magnoliopsida; order Asparagales; family Asparagaceae; genus Asparagus; species Asparagus kiusianus. The sequence continues at coordinate 5,087 of BQKN01063651.1, forward strand.
TGAAGAGGGAGCCGAATATCCCGTGCGAGCGGTTGAGATTTGGCAGTTTCGGGGCACGATCTCTAACCAATGGCCCAGATCGGGCGCGAAGGACGAAGAGACCCATCGCACCGCAATTAAGGCAAGACGGCGTGCCCACGTCTCCGTAACTGACAATGCACGTGGGTGGACACGCGACCCGTCTAAAGCGGAGCTTTCCCCCTGCAAATTAAATTCGCCGTTGAGGTGACAACTGCGAATTCGCCCACGGGTAAAATTCGCCTACTGGCAAAGCAGGCCCATGACTGAAATCCGCCAAGGGAAATTTCCCTCAACTGGACGTCAACTGGTGCATTAAAATAACTATACTAAATATAGTATGCACACAAGTCGTAATCGCCAGAAGCAAAAGGATAATTTCATTCATGAAAAGGGAGTCCTATTACAATAAAAAAAAACTAAAGGCGAATTACAAAGATTTCACTCGCAGTTCCGCCTCACGAATCTTTTCGGCATGGCTGAGCTCAAGCCTCCTTAAGATCTCTCCACGGATCTCTTCCTCTGTGCATGAGACCAGGTTTTGAATGACATCCTTGACATCCTTGAGAGCTCGATCCTTCTCCCCAACAGTGTCGGTGGTCAATTGCCGGCGGGACTCAACATCCTCCAGCTCCTTTGCCACCTGATCAAGGGCCTTCCCTTGAACAGCCAGAGAAGCTTGCGCGTCAGCTATGACCCGTTTCAGCCTCTCCACTTCAAAGGAAATTCGGGAGAACCGGCTATCAACCGTCTCTTGCTCGCGAGCCACCCGTGCATCCTCGGCTTTGGCCCGCTCCAACTCCGCTGACAACTTTAACTCCAGCGTCAGATTCTCATCCAGGCGGCGATCCCGATCTGCCAGGGTTACTCGAACTTCGCGAGAGGCGACATCAAAGAGATTGGAGCTCTCCGCACGAAGAGTGAGCAGCTGCTGAACCGCCACCTCCACTCTGTTCAAGCGCTGAAAATAGGGCCTCACTGCAGCAGCGCCGAGCCTCTTACGCAAGAAGGACGCGTCGTCCTCAAGGACTTCCTTGAATTCCTCGAAGGGACAATTCCCCTCCAAGACCTGGCGAGTGCAGTGAGCCAGAGTGTCTTCGAAATTGGCCACAGCTCGCTCCACCTGCCTCTTTCGCCAGCATTCCATAGGAGAGAGGGCGGCCTCTTCAACAGAGGACGAAGCCACGATCGGAGCACCGGTGGTCACAATCGCAGGAATGGCGACTGGCGCTGCCGGAGCCGGAACAATCGCTGGCGCCGCCAGAACGGCAGTGACAGAGTCGCAAGCCACCACAGGTGAGGAGCTGACCATTAGTCCGACGGGAGTTCCCCCTTGAACGGGAGACTCTCGCACTGAGCGTTCACCCCCGACCGACGTCCCCTCGAAAGCGGAGGTTCCCTCTTGTTGACCCACAGGAGTCGATACTTCCTCTTCGCTCGATAGCGCCTCGTGAATTGAGACGTTGTCGTCTGTCTCAGATTCGCCCGAATGACTCCCCCAAGAGGGAGGGTCCTCCTTGCCAGTTACTCCATGAGAGGGGCCAACTGCGAATACAAAAAAAATGTGATGATGACAATCAGTACCCCCTTAGCCTAGAAGGGTCAACAGCATTGAAACTCATGCTTACTCGAACCCCCTGGTTCTCTTTCATCTCCACTCCCCTCCTCTTCGTCAGAAGGGATGGGGATCGCTTCCTCGGCTGCACCTACACGAATTCAATGTGAACGGTCAGAGGATGCGAATCCAACTTCTTACACAGAAGCATTGCACCGAAAGATTACCTCTTGGTGCAGATGCAGGAGTCGTCAAGGCCCCCGCCTGTGACTCCACTCCCGAGGAAGGAAGCGTGTCCTTCGGAATCGCCGGAGCCACTTGCGGCGCAGCAGAAGGAGCAGGTCGAGCTATTTCCGCCCCAGAGACGGTAGCTGCCCGATCGGCCGCCGCTCTGGTGGTCACCGTAGTCTCCTCGCCACGGGCCCTCTTGGCCACTTCCACTCTAGAGCTCTCCGCCGCTTCTCGCTGCCGTTTTGAGAGCAACGAACTGCTCGGAGATAACAGGGGCGCTCCCATACGCCCAGCAATCGCACTACGGGCTTGCTCCAGGCGCTTGCTCACCCGGGTTAACTCAACAGGCTCCCTCCGCTCGCCTTGGGAATCTAAAGGAAGACTGGGAGGAGGAGCTCGTGTTTCGGGCGCTTCGGGTTCGCCTGGACCCACACCCTCACCCTCAGAATCTCCTGCAGGGTCCTCCATGAACAATTCCCTAGCCGTTGCACGGCCCCTTCGCCTCGAAGGTCGAGGAGCTCCTCGTGGGTGACGTCTGTGCTCCGCCAGGCACGAACTCTGGAACCGGAAGTCGGTAGGATCAGCGCTGGCGCCCCGGTACCACCGGCAATACGAGAACGTATGGTGCAATTCGCGATCCTTTGAGGGTAACTCAAAGCGAGCATCGGTGCCGCCAGCATGAGTCCAGAACCATCCGCGAGCTCCATCCACCAGCCCTCCTTCAAACCGCAGTTGGGGATTGACGTTGCCCACGTACAATTGGTCATACCCAAACTGGCGGGCGAACCTGCAGGGGATGTACGGCTCAAGATAGCACGACGAGCCCGTTCTCAGAACGTGATACCCTGGCCGGATGTTTACCAACCAGCGAAAGGCGCCGCGAGGGAGGGTTGTGTAGCGGTCCGCCGTCGGCGCATCCCTGAGGGATTCTCCGTATCCGCCCCCGCTGAAATAGGGGAAGGAACGGCGAAAATTGTAATTCCCAAAGTGGGAGAGCATCTTCCGCGCATCAGGGATGTCCTTGCACTTCCAGGAGCACTTCTCCAAGCGCCGAACAAACGGGACAAACTTGTCACCTTGGAGAGCCGCCGGAGCACTCATCAAGCACTCACAGTGGTATACGAACCACGCCATCAGATAGGTATACGGCAGCCCCACCCGGGGGTTGGGAGTCCTGATAACCTCTCCTTCTCCCTCATCGACAGTCGACACGCGGCAGAACTGAGCCGTCAGGGTGCGGAGCCCCCGATGGATGCACGCTATCGTCGCCGATACCAAGGAATAAGACTTCCCGTGAGCTAAGCAAACCGCCGGGTACACGACCTCGACGGGAAGAGCCTCAAAGGAGTGAGTGGGGACTACGCACCTCTTCAACCATAACATGAGGTACCCCGCAAGCAGCGCCTTCCCAGAGATTGGTGACTCCGCCTGATGGTGGAACGAGTGGAGGACGGTACCAGACTTGAATCCGCCTTCATCACGGTCGAGAGTCATGTTACCCCCTTCTTCGGCTATCCTTGCCTCCACCTCGGACTGGTCGCATGCGCCTAATGGAAGGGCAGGCTGCCCCTTGACGTCGTTCCCCGGGAACAGATAATCAGCCCAGTTCTTGTGGCTGATCCCCTTCTTCTTCCCTTTATGATCTGCTGCCCCCAAGGTGCTGAGGCAGATATGGTAATGGCAGAGTAACTCCCACAAAGTCTCGACCGCCGAGGGCGAATGGCTCAACAGCTGATCGATCTCAGCTTGGTCGGGGATGTATTCCTCGTAAGGGAAGTCTCCCAGGGGCAGACCCGACACATCGTGCATCTCATGAGAGGTGATGCCGAGCTCACCGTTGGGGGTGAAGAATGTGCCGCTTTCCGCACAATACAGCTCCAGAATGCTGTGGAACTGAGAAGCGTTGATCCGCAAGCCGTGCCGCGTGGCTTCGATGGCCGCATACAACTCCGTGTTCTTGAGATCGACATTCTCAGCCAGAACACGGTCAGTGATCTTGGACCACCAAGTGTCGCTGCCGGGTGCAGAATAAACCCACCCCGGAGCTCTGAAATCCTTCGGTGGAAAACTCCCTCCGACTCGAAAGAAACGATGACGAAAGGTCTCCGCCGCTGATATCGATTCCCCCACGGGCAGTTCAGCGGACATTAAGCCAGGACGTAGACCCGTCACGCGCTTACAGGAGCCATCCACTCCATATCCGGCGGTAGAACCCGTGAATACGCCACAGGTGACCCCGTCTTGAGTGGGGGTCAGCTCCCAGTTCATCGTCCGAGGAACCGCGAGGGATCGCAGCTCAACGATCGAGAACCCCCTCGACATACTGGGGAGGTAGTAGTGAATCCCTTCTACCGTGTGGAACCACATGCTCTCCTTGAGCAACAAGGCAGAGGGGTCGGTCATGGCGTCGCCGAACAAGAATTGAGGTTTCGGCAATTCTGCCCTGGCATCATCCGTCAACGCCGCGTCGGTCGTCAACTCGCGCAGCGTCAGGTGGTGACCGTCCGTGACCCTCTTTATCAAGCCGTCTGGCTTGTCGGCGGCAAACGCGGGTAACGGAGCCAAGGAGGGAAATCTAGGGGGTGCCGTGTAGTTCGTACCACCGGCGTGGCCAATGGCCACACCCTCCGAGAAAGCCTCATCAAAAAAAGTCGCTGTAAGAAAGGAAAATCGATTAAGACAAAATCCGCCAAAAGGGCGAAATCGCCCATCAAACAAAGACAGACGGAATCGCCTATCAAAAAAAAAAAAGGGGGGGGGGGGGGGAAGGTCGCCTCCCTCTCCCCCAAGGGGCAAATAGGGCTAACTTTGCCCCCAAATTGGGGGAAACTGCCAAAAGCGGCGGGATTCCAGGACAGTGAGCAACGCTCATCTCCCCAAATCCGACGCCTAAGACCCACACGAGGTAACCCAACAAACTTATCGACGTACCTGAGCGCGACTCCGGGGCACTGGCGGGCATGCTGGCGGAGAGACGATCGGAATAACCTCCAGGGCCTGCACCTCTCACTTTGCGCTTCCTAGTTTTTGGAGCCATTGAAAGATGGGGCGGGAATTCTCGTCTTAGAAGTTTCTTGCAAGATTCAGGAGCACGGTGGATCCCAGAAGAGGAAAACAGCGGGTTTAAAAAAGAGGAAGGTTGCCCACGTGGCCACAACTGCCCTCGAACGGGAAAACGTGGCCGCGATCGAATTCGACGGCCCAGATCACCCTCATCGACGGTTGCATCCAGCGGTTGAATTTGAAAACCACGGCCACGATCAGGACGAGGCGCGTTGAGCGGAGTCGAGTTGTCAAATCGTGACCAGGCCACACCGCCTTAGCTGGAAAGACACGAAGCCCCGCAGACAAGCACGTGGCCTACTCACATTAGGCCTGATTTCGCCTAAGGAAAGGGTCCCGACGGCGAAAACTTGAATGAAATCCGCAAGTCTTCCAAAATTTCGCCATCAAGTCCTAATTTCACCCGCACGACTCACACACATTTGAGAAGCAGGCGGTTTGTCCAAAATCTAGGAACTATCAAAGTGGTTTCGTTTAAACCCGCGCCCCAGGCGGCTAAGGGTCAGAGTAGAAATCTTAGCACTAAGCCTAAGGGAAACTACTCGACAACTCATCATACTGAGGGGAATAGTATGGCTAGCCCGATTCAAACGGTAATCGGTAAAGGCAGATCAAACCCGTTGATAGCTGAGGGTTTGCTAAAAATCCTAGTGCACCTGGTCCAAAACGTCTTCATTCAAAGTATTCCAGACCACACGTAAGCCGGTTTTGGTCTGAAAACTTTGAAGGGGGTCTTGTAGACGGTAAAAACTACCGCGACAGATTAGCAAACGAATTCGCCCACAGAACAGGACCGCCTTCTCTTAGGCCACTAAGCGGATTCGCTGGCACACGAATCCGCCCTCACTAACCAAATCCGCCCGCCAGGAGAGTGCTCAGACCCGCCCTCGTGTGCCGAAGCCACTTGCAGAGAGCCACGTCTGCCTGCGTAAGCCGAAAGCCGGGTTTCCAGGGACAAGCCTCCCCTGTCTCCCACGATGCGACAGGAGGGGGGAACAGCGTCCCAAGTCCGTCCGACGTCCGCCCGCAATTCAAGCGAACGGGATAGACGCCGGACCGACCTGCATTCTCATAAATGCAGGTCACCTCACCCATTAGAACGGAGGGCCAGGGCCATGACGCGCCGAAAGCTATCCGAAGCTCGTTCAGACACGCAACGTCCGTTCTCCCGCCTCTATTCGAACATAGGAAGAGGAGAGAGAGGCACGACGCCCCAGGACCGCCGGAAGGTCATTCGGTACCTCGCCGCACCAGTGAGTGGACGGGTGCCAGAGCCGTCTGCATCCACATAAATGCAGCGCGCCGCGCCCCGAGCGAAGGGTCAGAGCCATCGGCGTTCGATGAGATATCCAAATCCACTCGAGTGCCTGGTAGTCACTGTCACGAGTACGAGGAGGGGCTTTCCCACTCCTATACGACGTGACGCGACCTGTAGCCCCACAAGCAACCATTTGTTGTACAGGGGACAATAGGATGTCTTTGAACAGTGCATGGTCACATCTCATGGTCCAAGGGACATCTGGACTGTCCCCCTCCCACTTAAAAAGAGCTTCCTACAGCAACCTAAGAAAGGGGGGGAGATAGATCGATAGATCGAGAGACCGGAGAAAAACATCGATCAACAGGAGAATCGATCAGCTAATCGGAAAATCTCCAAACTCCGAGCTCCGATCGCCGGCGAACTAGAGGATTCGAACTCCTTTCGCCCGGAGCTTCTACTGAGTACTGAAGCTCTCCAACAACCTCGGTCGAACCGTCCAAGGGAAGCAGACCCGGCGCGAGCACCGGGCGAAGCATCCTGTAGCTACCGTAAAGTCCCCACAAATATAAACAAGGAGGGCATTCCCTCCGCTTCTGTTGTAATTCAGATTGATTTAGTTTGTAATAAGCTTTCTTATAAATACAAACGAAATCCCTCCCCTTTCCCGAGAAAATCAGAAATTTACACCTACATTCCCCCACTCAGCATTTGATTTATTTCAAATCGCACCTGGGTGTTATCTCCGACAATGAGCCTCTGATGGTGCGGTCATTCGTTGGCACTCTTCGCGGAGCCGCCTTCGATTGGTATCGCCGCCTCAAGCCAGGAAGCGTGCATAGCTGGGACGACATGGAGACAAAATTCCTCGCTAACTTCTTCGACGACGACACCGAGATATCCATCGGAACGTTGCTCGACGGGAAACAAAAGGACGGGGAATCGGTCGAAACCTTCGTCAAGAGGTTCCGGAACAAAGCGTTGAATTGCCGGGATCCAATCACTGAGGAGTTCATCCTCCAAACTTGCCACAACAACCTCGCATTGGACGTGTTGGAAGCAATAGGGACAGCACCGTCCAATACTTGGAAAGACTTGAAGGTCCGAGGGGAACAAGCCGAACGCTTCCTCCGAAGGAAGAAGGCCGAGAGGGGTCAATCGACGACGAATCCTCCGAACTCGAACTTTGCCTCCCGTGGTAAGGGTAAAACACCTGCAGCAGCTGTTGATACCAATCAAACGTCACAACAGCAGTCCCGGAGACAGCAGGAGACTTCGGATCAGAGGCCTCAAAAAGAGTACTCCTTCAAAGACGAAGATGTTCCAGCCATCTTCGAATCGCTCCTTAAAAATAACAAGATCAAGCTACCACCGATCACGAATCAGGAGGAAGCTGATGATATTGCAGATCCGAAGTACTGCGCATACCACCGGAGGATCCTTCACCCAACCAAGGCATGCTTTACACTCAAGAATAGCATCCAAACCTTGGTTGAAGCCGGCGTCATAACGCTAGAGTAAGCCAGTCAAGAACGGCGAGACTCCAGTGGGTGCACGAGTATAAACTGTATCCCCTAACTCCGACCGGTATATGAGTATAAACTGCTTCCTGACACTCCAAAAAGTATACGAGTATAAACTGCTTCTTGATACTCCAATAGGTATATGAGTCTAAACTATTTCCTTTCTTCCATGGGAAGTTCCTGGAGAGTGCCGTGCGTGGTACTCTTAAGGATAACCCGATCGTGCACCCAGTTTTGTAAAGAAAGCTGGGGGTCGATAATTCATGTAATGGGAAGTTTCCGAAAGAATGTTAAATATAATATTCTTAGGGATAACCCGATCATTATGAATAAAGTGATAAACACTAAACACTCTTGAAATCACTGACGAATTGTCAGAACCCCGTTTTTGTTAAGTCTTTATCACTTAACATCAGAAACCCCCTTTGAGTAATTTGTACGAACCAACATCTTACAGTGATTTGTATTCTTACTCTCTTTTTTTTCGCTTGGTCAAACCTTCCTACAGTTAGGACCAAAACCAAATTCCCCTCTCGATTCTTTCAATGAACGAGAGGCCCACAAATCGAGCGATCAAACCTTCTTACAGTTAGGATCGTTTTAAATCCCCCACTTGGTCAAACCTTCCTACAGTTAGGACCAAAACCAAAATCCCCTCTCGATTCCTTCAATGAACGAGAGGTTCACTTTCAAATCGAGTGATCAAACCTTCCTACAGTTAGGGTCATCTCAAACTCTCGCTTGGTCAAACCTTCTTACAGTTAGGACCAAAACCACAATTCACTCTCGATAAACGAGAAATTCATCGTTAGTTCGATAATCAAACCTTCCGATAGTTAGGGTTATCCGAATCTCTTCGATTCTCGGAGTGGAGATCTCACTCTTAGTTTCACCTTTCCGGATTCTGGGGGTGGAGATCCCACCTCGAGTCTCCTTTTCAAATTAGGAATAGAATATAAAATTCTTTCTTCCCCACACCAACCTTTTCCAAGAGTTTATCAATCTTGGATTCATCCTAGGAATTTTATCCCGAATCCTAAGCAGGGATAAGTCTGCGCCTAACACGCGCTGCCGGTTTAGTCTTTCTCCGAAGAAGAAGACACCAGAGTTCGATTCTGGGGTATTTTATCCTAAAACCTAAGTAAGGATAAGTCTGCGCCTAACACGCGCCGCCGGTTAGTTCTTAACCGTTAAAAAGAACACTCGCCCACATATTCAACATTGTGGCAGGCTGTTATTAATAACGCCGAAATCCATGCCTCACACGCGTGGGGAATTTCATCCTGAATCCTAAGAAAGGATATGCCGACGCCTAACACGCGTCGCCGGTTTAGTCTTTTTCCGATTAAAAAAAACACCAGAGTTCAATTCTGGGGTATTTTATCCCAAAGCCTAAGTAGGGATAAGCCAACGTCTAATACACGTTGCTGGGTAGCCTATTCCCACAACAATGGCGAAGTCTACATATTCGAAGTTGTAGCACAAAGTCTAAGGGAGTTCATTCCTTTAGCATAACGTCACATGCGGAACGGATTTAGACAATCCGCATGTAAGCCCGATTCAAACGGTAATCGGTAAGAGCACGTCAAATCCGTTGAAGGCTGAGGATTTGCCAAAAATCCTAAGTTAACGTCTCATACACGTTGCTGTTTAGTTTTTTCACAGGAGAAAGACGAAGTCTACGTATTCAATATCGTAGCACTAAAAGGGTTAACTCTTTTAGCTTAACGTCACATGCGGAACGGATTTAAACAATCCGCATGCTAGCCCGACTCAAACGGTAGTCGGTAAAGGCTTATCAAATCCGTTGATGGCTGAGAATTTGCCAAAAATTCTATAAGTACGAGTCATTGACGCATCAATTCTATGGATTGGTCTCGTGACTCGAGTATCCGCCACGCTCTAATACCTTAAGAGCTTAAACTGTGTATACTCCAGCAAACGTACGAGTATAAACTGTGTCAAACGTCGAACAGCACATTACAATGAAGCCTGGACGCCGGACAACGCGTCGCAATGAAGCTCAAACGCCGGACGACGCCGTCAATCGATGATCAGTTCTGTGTTGAAGCAACCAACTCGAGCTAAAAATCAAGAAATCAAAAATCGACTTCAAGTTCAAATTCCAACAACGGTCAGACAATAAATGCAGCACCGGAACCCTTACAGACGTTCGACAAAGCACCGAATAGCCTGAAGGAATTGAAGGAATCCAGAACAGAAGCCATTCCAAAGTCCCGCTACACCGACTGAAGGTTGGGACAATCACATCCAAAGTATTCCAGACTCTTCTATAAAAGAACGAGGCTGAAATACTTTGGAGGGGGTATCTGTAGGCATATAAAATTGCCTATAGGTCCCACAACACAGCTCGACACGGTGATTCGACAAATCAACGAACCATCGAGTGACGAAGCGACGAGGTCAACAAATTGCATGCAAACAATGTCAATCGCGTGCGGAATCAATCCAACGGTTCGGGGAGTCAACGAGTCGTCCAACTAAGAATGGACTCGGACGAATCGCGATCGAATCAAGATCAGTTTCGGACTCATACTCAGAAGTGGAATTACTGCCAAATTGGGAATCAAGTCAACAAATCGATTCCAGAACAAGTCAACCACACAACCAAATCAAAGTCCAAATCAACAACGAATCGGAACCCGAACAACGGGGAACAACGAAACGACGGAAAAACCCACCTAAGGGGGCTCGGCCAAAGCCGAGCCACCCATAGGTGGCTCGGCTAAGGCCGAGCCACCCACAGGTGGCTCGGCCAAGAGCCGAGCCACCCACAGGTGGCCCGGCCCAGTTCCGTGCACGGGGCACAGTTTTGAGCGCCTATAAATAGGCCTTGTGCTCATTTGTTTCGGGGGTTAGATTTTGGAGGAGGCGAAGCCCTGCTGGATTGGAGATTCAGATCTAAAAAGACTTAAACTTTAGGACTTCGGGGACTCCCTCATTCAGATCTGGTGCTCGGCGATCATCAACGCCAAATAAGGCAAGTGTTCGAGAGAACCGGATCTCAAATCCTCAGATCTACGTAGGTACACTCCGGATCTAAGCTTGGTTCTTAGATCCCGAGATTCGAGCGGTTGTTTCCTTGGTGAAACAATCCCTCCCGGCTATTATCTCCTTGGTGGGATAATACCCGTTATACTGCGTAGATTCGACCGGATCTAGATCTAGCAGTGGTCCACGGCAAATAACCCCGGCGTAGGCAAAGAACCCACCAAAGCGAGTGACCGCAAAACAGGAGCTCGCGATTCGTTCGACAAACAAGGATAAAATTTGTAATCTTTCTTTTTCTTATTTTGATTTTCATTGTAACCGGATCTTATAAAAAGACCGGATCTTTGTAACCGATAAACAGTTATTGAGATGGCAATGATATCAATGAAGAAAGACACGAATTTTCCCGCGAACACACCCCAGGCCGAAACAAGGCACTGGCGCGAGCCTGGTAATAATCACAATCACATCTACTCACATGAACCAAGATTGCCTACCCTAGCATCTCTAGTATTTCTAAGTCAACAATATAAACATGTCTCTATGTCTCGTTCGTCATACATAAGCCACTAAGGTCATGAACTACTAATGATTCTCAATCACAACAAGCAATGCAACTGATCATGAGCAATAACATCATAACATATCAGATAATCAAGTTTAAGAATTTTGAATCATAAAATTGTTCTAAAATAACCTTCTAAAATAATAAATTTGTTTACTTAAAATAATCCTTTCGCAAAATAAATTCTTTCAAAATAATCTCTTTTTCAAAACAAATTCCGTTAATTTATTTATAATTATTCTAAAATGATTCTTTTTCTAAGATAATTCCTCTTAAATTATTATAATTTCCTAAAATGATTCCGCTCTCAAAATAATTTCTTTTTAATAAATATAATTATCCAAAAGTGATTTCGCTGCCAAAATAAATTCTTTTAACTCATCATAAATATTCTGAAAATTCTATGTATCATATTTCATGATTTATCTAATATTATTCATCAATCAACCCACGCAGATAAATTCGCCACAAATAACTATGCAAATAAATTATAACAGGTATAGTATTCAGATCTGAGCAAGAAGGATCTTGCGGGGCTACAGGAGGCGGGTGCAGGCTGCGGTTCTGGGTGGCCGTTCGGGCTCAGGTACAGGCGGGTGCTGGCGGGCGAGGGCGACTGAGGTGGCTGACGGCGAACTGGGCGGAGACGGAGGGGAGGGCTGGTGCTCAGGTGGTCGCGACCTGGTGTCGGCTCAACGGGGCGGCCAGGGAGGCTGAATGGGGGTCTGTAGCGGCGAGGAGAAGCGGCGCTACTGGCTGAGGGTGACGTCGGGCTGGTCGGATTCGAGCTCGGTGCAGGCGGCGGTCAGGGGCTGCTGCAGCGGCGGTTGAAGACGCTGGACAGGGGGTCGGCTCGAGGGGCTGCGGTGGTGATGATGGAGGCGAAAGGTGGTGAAGAGGGCGGTGCTTGGGCGAGGCAACGGCGGTTGGCGGTGTTTGGGTATCGGGGAGAGAGAACGGAAAAGAGAGAGAGGTGAAAGAAGAGAGGTGGGGCGGCGACAATGTGTACAGAGAAAATATATGCATATATATATAGGATTTAAAAATTAGGGTTAGGGTTTAGGTATTTAACTAAATTAATTAAAATAATTAATTACAGGTATTTAAAAATTAAACCAATTACATAATAATTATCTACAATTAAAAACGTACATGTTGAGCTAATACAACAGTTGATACGAAATAGTCAAAATATACCTATATTGTACAATTAAACGAGAATAATTAATAAATAAAATATATTTACTTATATTTAAAATCAAATAATTATGGAATAATTATCTAATTATCCACATAGAAAAACGTACTAGTTATACTAATACGATAGATAATATGTAATAGTAAAAATAATACAATAAATTATACACGAAAATACGTAATTAATAATACAAAGTATTATACGAAATAATACATAATAATATTAATAATACAACATATTATTTAAAATAATACATAATAGTACTGATAACATAACAAATTAATTCTAAAAATTTCACTGCACGAAATAAATTTATAAATATTAAAACCATTTAAATAAATATAATTTTGGTTTTTAAATCGTAGAAAATTATAGGGAATCAAGAAAAATACAAATACTCTTTTAAAAATAATAATTAAACATTTTAAAATACCAAAATATTATTTTAACTAGTATCAAAATTCATGGTCCTTACATATTTAAAATTGAATTTAGTTTTAGTTCTCTACCGAATGGCTAGTAAACTCGTTCTATCAGAACTAGAAAAAATTAACAAATTTAATGGCAGTAATTATGATATGTGGCATAGAAAAATAGGGTATGCTCTTATTCATGACAATATTGATGATATAATCGAAACCACTGCTCCAACCCCTTACTGATAAATCTACACCTGAAGAAAAGGAAGTGTTTGAACAGTAGAAGTCGAAAGATAAAAAGACAAAAAGTCTTATGCTCATGTTCATGGAAGATAACTTAATCAAAGTTTTTGAAACTTATAAGACTTCTATGGACATGTGGAATGCAATAAAAGAAAAATACGACACTGCTCCTGAAGTTAACATTCAACTCCTCTTGCATAAGTATAATTCTTGTCGTATGCAAGAGGGAGACAATGTCGTAGAGCATATAAATAAAATGATTGTCATGGCTAAGGACTTATCCGCTGTTGTGACCGAAATCCCGAAAAGAATGCAAGTGGCAACCACTTTGAATAGTCTTCTCCCTTCACTTGTTGTGGCTGCCACCACATTAAGAATGAATCATGCCATTAAGTCTGTCACTGATCTTTCTATGTGTAGGCGTCAAAAAATGCTAATAGATATCCCAACACAGAAAACCAC
>BQKN01063651.1:29517-46110 GCA_022839385.1 Asparagus kiusianus
GCGTTACAATGTCAAAACGCCAGGGTCGAACCAGCGTTACAATGTCAAAACGCTGGAGTCGGACCCGCGTTACGACAAGCCAAAACACGAGTGACCCTCGCGTTCATTGGTGTTCAGCCAACACCCAACCTCGCGTCTCAATTCTAAGAGGCGAAGTTAGGGTCCTGAACGCCAACGTGGGCGTTTGACTCATTCAACATGAGCTGAACGGTTCTAAAACTGTTTCCCACGATTTAGGGTCAGTTACACCCCACTTGGGAGAGATTTAAGGGGGCGGTTACACCCCCCTAATCCCCTATAAATAGGGGTAAACTCAACTGAGTTAAGGGTTCGGTCGGTTGGAGTTTCTAGGCGAGCCACAGGAGCTTTGGAGCATTCTCGGATCCAGAGATCGGCAACAAGAGCTTCTTCAATCATCGGATCTGGAAGCATTCTTCAGCAACCGAGATCAAGAGGCTTTGATCCTTGGCTTATTAACCGAACTTTCGGTTCAAAACAACTCTTTTACAGAGTTTCCAACTCGTTCAGAGTTATCAACTCATCAAGAGTTTCAAACTTGCCATGCAAGTTCTCCACAACGTCAAATCGTGAGGAGAAGACATCGTTCCAGTGAATCAAAATGTCGGATCGTCAACGGAGAGCAAACTCGACGCGAGCATTCGAGGAGGCATTTCATCGCCACCGTGAAGAACCCAGTTTTTTAAACAAAGGGGAAGAACCAATTTCGTTCTCCTCTCTTTTGTAATCAAGTTATAATCGAGATCAAAGGAATCAATTCAAATTTTCTTGTATCTTCCTTATTGCAATTTTCCTACATACAATAGGATTTTTGAATCAACCTCAGAAGATCAAATCTGAGAGGATTCTTCAACGACAGAAGATTTGCTTGGTCATTAACCGAATGTTCGGTTCTAACAACTCTATTCACAGAGTTCTAACTCGTTCAGAGTTCTTAAACTCGTTAAAGAGTTATCCATAAAACTTTCCACAGAAAGTTCATCGTTCCCACGAGATAGAGACGGTCGGATCGTCAACGGAGAGCAAATTCGACGCAAGCAATCGAAGGAGGCACTCCATCGCTACCAAGAAGAACCCGGTCTTAAACAAAGAGGAGAATCAAATTCTTTCTCCTCTCTTTTGTAATCGGAATCCAAATTGTAATTGATTTTGAGAGAATACAAGTCAAATTTTCTTTCATTGTCTTTTTACTGCAAATTTTCCTACATATCACTTATGAATTATGGAATGTGAGGAAACCTAATTTGAATCATCTCAGGAAGTGGGGATCTCAGCCCATGTTCTCATTCCATATCAACTTAGAGATAAATTGGATTTTAAAACAATAAAGTATAGATTCATAGGGTATTCAGGAAAGTCAAAAGGTTATAAGTTCTATAATAAAGAAAAAGGAGTCATTGAAAGCAGAGATGCTACATTTCTAGAGAATCTAGAGGAAGAGGAACAAGTTCAAGAGGAAATAGAACCTCTAACTGTAATAGATGATGATTATTACAGTGTTGTTCCCACTAATGACTCTGATATTATGAATGAACCTAACCTTAAAAATAATAAAATACCTATGAAAAATAATGTACCTAATCAACCGGTTATAGGCAACAAAAGGCCAAGAACACAACCTTCGTGGATGGATGATTACTATTTGTATTCATGTGAGCCATCCTGTTTCTCGGTAGATACAAATGTAGAAGAACAAGATCCCTTAACCTTTTCTAATGCGATGAAATCGCATGAATCGGCTTTATGGCTAGAACCTATGAGAGAAGAACTTGATTCCATAGAAAAGAATAAGGTATGGGAGTTATGTGATCTACCAGAAAATAGAAAAGCCATAGGATGCAAATAGGTGCTCAAAAAGAAATATCGTGTTGATGGATCTATTGATAAATTCAAAGCACGGTTAGTTGCCAAAGATGATAACCAAAAGGCAGGAATAGATTTTCAGGAGACGTATTCTCCTGTAGCTAAATTTGCATATTAGAATTATTTTGGCTATTGTTGCATATTTTGATTTGGAGTTATTCCAAATGGATGTTAAAACTGCATTCCTTAACGGAGAGTTGAAGGAAGCAATATACATGCAACAATCTGAAGGTTTTCAGGTAAAAGAACAGGAACATAAAGTTTACAAATTAATGAAATCTCTATATGGTTTAAAACAGTCTTCTAGACAATGGTATCTCAAATTTCATGATGCGGTCACTAAACTTGGTTTTATTCAAAATAAATTAGATAATTGTGGATATGTCTTAAAAAATGGGAGCAAGTTTACTATATTATCATTATATGTGGATGATATATTGCTCGCTGAAAATGACATGGAAATGTTGAATAAAATCAAAGCAGATCTCAGCGAAAAGTTTGAGATGAAAGACATGGGAGATGCATCATATATTCTTGGAATTCAAATAATTCGAGATAGAAAGTCTAGAATGCTAAGTTTAAACCAAGAAAAATATTTAAGATCAGTTCTGAAAAGGTTTGGATTGGAGAATTCCAATCCGGCACCAACTCCGTTGGTTATGGGAAAGAGATTATGTAAAGAGCAAAGCCCTGGAGAGGGGCAGAAGCCATTAGATATTCCTTATGCTCAAGCAATTGGAAGCTTGATGTATGCAATGTTGTGCACCAGACCTGATATAGCTTATGCTGTGAGTCTAGTCAGTAGATATCAAAGTAATACAGGACCAGCACATTGAGAAGCTGTTAAAAGGATTATGAAGTATATCAGAGGTACATTGACTCATAGATTAGTTTATCAAGCCGATTCGCTTGAACTCCTCGGTTATTCCGATGCTGATTTCGGAGGTGATAAAGATGATGGAAAATCCACTTCGGGACACTTATTCATCTTTGGAGGAGGAGCTGTTTCCTGGAGTAGCAAGAAACAATGGTGTGTTGCTAGATATACCCAAGAATCTGAATATATAGCTTACAGTATGGCAACTACACATGATGTCTGGATAAGACGGTTTTTGATTGATCTTGATCTCAATTTGTTGGAAGGACCTTTGATATTTATTGTGATAATCAAGCAGCAATTAGCTTAATCAACAGTGGTGCGAATAGCTCCAAAGGAAAACATATTAAGATCCAGTATCACTATATTCGAGATATTGTAGAAAAGGGAGAAGTCAAAGTGACTTATATCCCTACTACAGATATGATTGCTGATCCTTTGACAAAAGGAATACCAGCGGAATCTTTTATCAAACATGTAAGTTTGATGGGACTTAGGAATAAATAAGCCCAAGTAAAATTTTATGAATAATGAAATAAGAGTTACTCTTTACGGATAGTGGGAGTAATAGTAAGCAGAAACATCTGATCTTATGGATAGTGGGAGGCATGCCGCTTGGTTAATTTGGTCAAGTGGGAGATGTTAGCTTGACTCGGTCATGGTGACCAAATCAACGATTCTCAGTAGAGAGAATTGTGAATCGTGGAATGGTTGTTGAGAGAAAATCTCTCATTGGGACGGATCTTGGGGGGTGGAGCTAGTGGGTTCAGCCCCTATAAATAGAGGAGTAATTCTCCTTAAGAAATCACAAAGAAGAAAGTGAAAAACCTCTTACTCATTAGCGGAACCCCCCTCAAAATCTGTTCTTCTTTCTTCTCTGAGAGCAAATACTCACCCTCTGAAGCTTAAACCAAGCTCTTGATAATGAGAATGTAAGCAGAGGGGATTTTAGGGGTTCGCATTTTTGCAGATACACGGTGATGATTATTTTGAGACGATATCCTGAAAAGCTTGTCGATTTTGAATCGAGACCAAAATCACCTACAACTCGGTTGGTATGGGACGTAACTGTCAACATTAAAGATGCCGGCCAGAGTTACGAATTTGTTATAATTTGTACTCTGATACTCGCTTCGTCTTCATTTAAGGCCATTATCGACCTTTTCAGCTAACATGAGTTCATTATACAGCTTATTGATGGCGTCGTGTATTCATGGATTACTGAAGTGTTTCTTTTTTATAAGTGAACTAGTAGTATCGTGCGTTGCACGTAGGCACACTTGTTGATCAATTTTTTGGAATTCTTTTGGTTCTATTAGGTCCCGTTTGGCAAAGGGTTAATGAAGAGGGGTTAAAAAGAAGGATTAATGTACTTAGCCCATTTGATAACCCGAAGGACTAAATTATTAACTCGTTGAATAAGTTTAATTTTAGTCCTTATGATCAGTTTTAGTGTTTGGGAATAATAATGATTTTGACTATTTTCTTTATAATTAGAAGGATTAACTCTTATTCCATCTAAATAGGAGTATTAGTAAACCCCTCATTTTGAGGGGTTAACTCATTTTAACCCCTCTAGAGGGGTTAACTTAACTCTTCTATATTTTTTATGTTTGGCAAATTATGAAGGGTTAACTCACTTTAACCCTTATATAGATTTGTTGTGTTTGGCAGGTTAAGAAAGGGTTAAGTCTCCTTAACCCCTCACTTAACCCTTTGCCAAACGGTACCTTAGGTTAGAAAGTGGATAGTTAGTAAGATATTATAGTAATTAATAAAGAATTAATATTTATTCAATGAAATGAGACTTAATGCATAAAGATTAAATGAGTATATTTGTAGGAGGTTATGAATAAGTTATTTTTATCGAAAACAATAATTCTCTATATAGAAAATTAGCTTACACGTGTTTCTATTATTAAATATAAACTATTTGTAAAGCAAAAGAAACTCAAGTACATTTACATGTGAGAGAGGGGTGTCATTTTGAAATTATCTTTCTAGAAATTATTAAACCTCTTCTAGTTTATTATTAGCTATTAGAGTCCCCCAATTTATATTTGATACTTGCAATTTATATCTCTAAAATTGCATTTCAATGGCATTAAGTGCTAGCATATTGAGGAGGATTTGGTGCAACTCAAGATATAGAAGAGGTAATTATGTATAATTTTCCCTATTTGTTATAATAATGCAATTTACAAATGGTTAATGGAGAAATGAGTAACCCTTCATGAATGAGTTCCTTATTGAAGGGGGTTAAGAAGACAGTGGAATAATGAAAAGTTGACGACTTTTCATGTGACTGTAATGTTATATTATATATTTATTTATTTGAATTGGTAAATAAATAACTTTTTACTCATATTATATTTGATAGTTGCACATATTTAATAATTCATATAAATATTATATATTAATGTGATATCAATATATATTATAATTAGGACTTTTTATTTCTAGAAATAAAAACCCTTATAATTATCATACATTAACTATTATACTCAAATAGTAGATTAATAGCAGAAAATTAATAATTAATAGCAGAAAATTAATAATACTCTTAAAATTGTAGTAGTAATCCCTTCTATAAGCATCCTCAGGACCAACTAACTGTATCATTTTCTAAATTGATCTTCTTGCACTTTCTATTTGTCCTTTATAATCCAATAATATCAATGTATTACCTTAGTGATCATAGAACGAAAATTAACCATTTACATATATAGAGTGAAAGCAATTACACTTATAATGCATTGTCATGGACAAAGCTTTCTTTATCCCGAGAATAAGCATAATGCATTAAGAGATTCAATCAGACTATACAAACAATTTAGCATATTTACAAACATGCCTAGGAGTTGGAAACCAATTTACATGCTAAGGCAAAAACATATACGAAGATGGAAGGGGAAAAACCAATTAGTTTATGACTGAAATAGCTACATATTTTGATAAAATACAGGACCACCTTCTTTGTCGCCTTCATCGATTTTTTCTCTGCTCTCTAAATTGTTACACCGATGCTTCCATTACCATCTTTTTATTCAATTCAATCATACTCCACCAGTGATGTTATCATTGACACACTCACACTTCTTGCGGTTTGTAAGTGCTGTAGTTGTGTCTCCTTACTTTTCAATATGAATAAAATTTGATTAAGAGTTTGAATTTTGGTTAGAGAAATTTGATAAGATTCTATAGTAATTTATAGCGATTTGTGGAAGAGGAATAGTTGTAATGTTTTTCATTATTAGTGTGTAATGTCAAGACTTAGTTAGGGAATGTTATTAGTGTGTGGTTAAATAAAAATTTAATGGTAATAAATAGGGAGGTTATGAAAAAGTAAGTATGTATATATCTTAGTGTATGCATGTATAGATGTGCTAGAGATGTATGCATGTATGTGTTTCGGAGGGTATTTTTGGAAGAAATGTTTTAACATGGCAACACACTTTTATAATAGTACTAGTATAATGCACGTGCTTTGCACGTGGACATGTTGTTGTGTTTAATATTATATTATTTAATAAATTATATATAAACATTTTACAAAGTTATTTAATTACACTATGATTAAAAAAATTTAAGTTATACTATAATTAATACTTATACTATTATTAACATACATTTAATAGTTATTTAAATTAGCTTATTATTATATTATTAAACAATTTATTTAGGAGTATAATTATTAAATAATAATGTAATCATTAGTTTAAGTAACACTATTGATATAATTAAACCATTTTTATTATTAAATATTTATGTTATAGACATATTTTATTATAATATTTATTAAATAATTGTAGTAGTTTTTAATATTATATGATTTTATGTTGTAAAGAATATTACCTTGCTTGATAATTAATATCATCTTAGTAATAAAAAATTGGATGGTGTAAATTAAAAATATTGTTATTTAGGAAAAATACTTTATATAAAAATATTGGATCTTTGAAATTTATGAGACAATAACTTTCAAACAAAAAGTGAATGACTCATAAATTTTAAAAATCCAATATTTTTTATAAAGTAACTTTTCTAAATAAAAGTATTTTTAATTCATAATGTCTAATTTTGTTATTGAAATGATATTATAATATCAAAAAGGGTGATATTTATTACAATATAAAGAATCAACCCATGTTTATGCTATTATTAATAACTATAATTATGTACAATAATTTATTAAATAAATAATTTTACTATTTCATGAAAATTAATAATTCGTTTATAATGAATTATGATATATTTATTAACTTTATTATCATTATAAATTATTAATATGTTCTAGCAAGTGACCAAATATTTTGGGGAAAAGAAGAGAAAAGTATACATCTCATAAATTTCATGGATCTTAATATTTTTATATAAATTAATTTTTAAAAATAAAATATATTCTAAATTTATAACGTCTCACTTTTTATTACTAAGATGATACTGATTATCGAACAAGGTAATATTATTTGCAACATAAAGAAGTAACTCCTATTTATACTATTAATAATTATAATTACGTGACCTAATTTATTAAATGAATGACTTTTACTATTTTATATAATTAATAATTATTTATAATAAATTATCATATATTTATGAATTTTGTTATCATTAAAAATTATTAATATATTCTAGTGGTTGACCAAATAATTTAAGAAAATGAAGAGGTGCATAGTTAATAAGAGGTTATGGATCATTAGTTTTATAAATAATAGTATAATTATGAGAGATCAAAAAATTGAGAGGGTAAAAAGGGAAATCAAAAGTTTTGACATAGGTATTCTTTTTTATAAGTAGTATAGATATAGATATAGATTAGATTAGATTAGAAACTAGGGTCATCCAAATCGCTAAGATTATTTTGTAGGAATTGTGATAATTGGATATAGGCTCCACTAAGTAAAAGTATCTCGACTGTACTGATAGCTAAGGGTGACGTGTACCAAATTTATGTTAGACAAGATATACATTCATGGCCTCTCCTCACGAGAATTCCCGCTCTATCCTAAAGTTTTTTTTTAACCCTCATGTAACGTGTTCCGTTAATTGGTACTCTCCTAACCACGCTGATAAACAAACATCCTCACCGGTCTGTCTCATTTTTTATTGTTTTTTAATTTTTAATCGCACCGCTTGGTCATCTTTTTATCGATCAATAGAAATATGATCCGCTAATAAAGAAAAAAACGACCCGACTTCATTAACAACGCCAATGACGTGTCAAATTATTATTGGTCCGGGAGTTGACAGTCCAGTCCCATTTGTAAAAGGCAAATGGGCCAGCAATTTCTTATCCAGATTGTACACGCCACACAAGCGTGTGCAATAGCCTTCAGCGCAATTCCCATGCATCAAATCTCAACGTCCATTTCATCAAGTGGGAAGTTTTTGATTGATGATAATTCATTAAAATTAATGGTGTAAATTGCTTGGAAATTTTTTGGGCGTGGTTGTAAAATTGCACAAGTGGAACCGACTTTGTGGACCGACTCCAACCCGAAACCCACGTTATAGAGTTGTTTTATAGCATGGAGTCGTAACGTTACACCTGAGTCGTTTCTTTTTTAAGCAGACTACAATTAGCGGTTACAGTCACAATTATAGTTGTGAATATATATTTTGTTGTAGCTTATGACTTACGTAAGTTTAAGCTTAGCTGCATTTATAATCAACATAAACCGCAACAATTAATGATTTAAGTTGTAACTGTTGGATTTAATCTAATAAATCTAATTGTGGACACATATGATTAATCATTGTGTATTGCTATCATTTCAGGATAACCCACTAAAG
This sequence comes from Asparagus kiusianus, assembly GCA_022839385.1. Taxonomy (NCBI): domain Eukaryota; kingdom Viridiplantae; phylum Streptophyta; class Magnoliopsida; order Asparagales; family Asparagaceae; genus Asparagus; species Asparagus kiusianus. The sequence goes on from BQKN01063651.1 coordinate 38,072, forward strand.
TGATCAATTAAGTTGGGTTAATGGGTATTTAAATAAGTCATGGGGTTATATGTGCAGATACCATGTTGTAATTGTGATTTATTGAGGGGCTAAATTACAAAAGTACAACATCTATAAATAAGGGGTTATGGTCCCTAACCTAGGGTTACAACATTCTCTAATTCTCTCCACCCCCATCTAGAGAGAGAAATTCGGCTAAGAGAGAACCCTAAGGTTAGAAGATCATCAAAACCCAAAATCAAGATCTCTACTATGGATTCAGGTATAAGCTTCCGCTCTTTAGATTATTGTTTAATCTCTTTGAATTAATCATGGCTATATGGTTTTAAGATCTCAAGTTTTAGACCTAACAAGTGGTATCAGAGCCATCTTTGATTTGTTCTTAGAGATTAAGATTAAAATTGGGTTTTTTGATCTTAAAAATCTTTGTTTTTGATTGAGATCCGTTCTCGGATGAACAGTATTTTGTTCGGATGAACAGTGTTTTGAAAATTTTCGGATGAACAGTGTTTTGAAAATTTTCGGATGAACAGTAACTGGAAAATCGGCGGTGAACAGTAACTTTTGGGAATTTTTGGATTTTTCTTTGATTTTTCCTTCATTTTTTTCCGATTCTGGATCGGTTTTGAAAATAAAAATCAAAGTTTTTTGTGTTTGTCGGCGGCGGTTTCAGTTTGAAACCCTAAGGGTTCGTGGCGAAAATTAAGGAGGTGATTACCTCAAACGAACTTCGCGTTCGTTCAATTTTAACCGAGCTTCGCGCTCAACGAACCTCGCGTTCGTTCTAAGGTGAACCTCGCGTTCAACTCAGGTGAGCGTCAAGCTCAATTTTAACGAACCTCGCGTTCGTTCTAAGGAGAACCTCGTGTTCAACTCAGGTGAGCGTCAAACTCAATTTTAACGAACCTCGCGTTCGTTCTAAGGTGAACCTCGCGTTCAACTCAGGTGAGCGTCAAGCTCAATTTTAACGAACCTCGCGTTCGTGCTTCAGACGAACCTCGCGTTCGTGCTTCAGACGAACCTCGCGTTCGTGCTTCAGACGAACCTCGCGTTCGTACTTCAGCCGAACCTCGCGTTCGACCTTCAGACGAACCTCGCGTTCGAACTTCAGCCGAACCTCGCGTTCGAACTTCAGCCGAACCTCGCGTTCGAACTTCAGCCGAACCTCGCGTTCGAACTTCAGCCGAACCTCGCGTTCAAACTTCAGTCGAACATCGCGTTCAGTGAACCTCGCGTTCAAATTTTAAACGAACCTCGCGTTCGTTCTCAAAAACAAACCTCGCGTTTGTTCTGTACTCATATTTTAACGAACCTCGCGTTCGTTCCTAAGTTGAACCATGCGTTCATTTTCAGACGAACTTCGCGTTCGTACTTAAGTGAGTCTCGTACTCAAATACAGTCGAACCTCGCGTTCGAATTCAAGCGAACTTCGTGTTCACTATGGTTAAGCCTCAGTTTATTCATGGGTCCACTATGGTATACTTAATTTATTAAGTTATGGGCCCTAATTAAGCTGTGAGACCCCAATTAAGTTCAGTTGATTTAAATTAAATTTTTTTTTTAATTTAAATCTAATTTGGTTTTTAATCAATTATTTAATTCAAATATTATGACACTAAGGTATTAAGGTTGTCTCTCACTCCAAGTGTTTAATTGAAACAAGAAGTTGCCAAAGTAACCTCTCTTGTGTAGATTATTCATGAGGAATGTGAGATGTTTGTGTGTATGCTTTCGTGTAAATATTTAATCGGCCCAAAGGAAGGTTAATATTTATTTAGACTGTATACACATCTGCGATGATAAGCGTGTGACAATTATAAGGTTTACATGTGAATAATGATTCGATCCAAAGATAGTTTCATTATTTGACATGAGTTATTGTCAATGTTTGATCATTGCAACAAGATATCACTTACAAGTTAATATTACTGTCCAAAGACTTGATATTAATGTTGTGCCGGTATCTTGGATGGGGATTGTCATTATTTGAATTTTATTGATTATGGTTATTGATGTGAGCATCTTTTGTTTTATTTCAGCTAATGCATCTGCTGCAACAATTTCTGCTAACATCAACTCAATTCCCATGCTAAATGGGTCAAACTTCAAGGTTTGGAAAGAGAACATATTAATTGTTCTTGGCTGCATGGATCTTGACTATGCATTAAGAACTGAACAACCCCAACCTCTCAATGCGGATAGCACTCCTGATGCAAAGAAGGAGCATGAGAAGTGGGAGCGTTCAAATCGCATGAGTCTTATGATCATTAAGCGCGGCGTTCCGGAAGCCTTCAGAGGCATAGAATCCGAAGGGATTACTAAGGCTAAAGATTTCCTTGCCGAAATTGAAAAGCGTTTTGCGAAAAACGATAAGGTAGAAACAAGCACGCTTTTAGCTCGCTTGATTTCGATGAAGTATAAGGGCAAAGGAAATATAAGGGAGTACATTATGGAAATGTTTCATATTGCTTCAAAACTTAAGGCACTTAAACTCGATCTTTGTGATGAGTTATTAGTGCATCTGGTTCTGTTGTCTCTTCCTGCACAGTTTAATCAATTTAAAGTCAGTTATAACTGTCAAAAGGAGAAATGGACTCTAAATGAGCTCATTTCATACTGTGTGCAAGAAGAAGACAGGTTGAAGCAAGATAAGACAGAAAGTGCTCATTTGGCCTATGCCTCTAAGGATAAGGGCAAGAAAAGGAAGAATGATAAGGAAGCTGCTAAGGGTCCAGTTGAGAAGAAACAACATAAGGATAATCAGGGTTGTTTCTTCTGTAAGAAACCTGGACATATGAAGAAGGACTGTACAAAATATCACGCTTGGCGTGATAATAAGGGTACGTTCCTTTCTTTGGTCTGTTCTGAGGTTAATTTAGCTTTAGTACCTAGAAACACTTGGTGGTTAGACTCTGGTGCTACTACTCACATAAGTGTTTCTATGCAGGGTTGTCTGAGCTACCGAAAGCCAAGTGATGTTGAAAGACACATCTTTGTGGGCGACGGTCAGTCAGTAGATGTGGAAGCAATTGGGCATTTTAGGTTGCTATTAGGAACTGGTTCTTATTTGGATTTAAAAGATACTTTTGTAGTACCGTCTTTTAGACGGAATTTGATTTCAGTTTCTGTATTGGACAAATCAGGTTATTCTTGTTCATTTGGAAACAATCAATTCAGTTTATCTTTTAATTCAAATGTTGTGGGAACCGGTTATTTAAGTACTTATGACAACCTATATTTGCTCGATACAATTGCTTCTTATAATGAATCCTTGCATGTGGAATCACGTGGTACTAAGCGTAAATTAAATAAGGAAAATTCGGCGTCATTATGGCATAAGCGCTTAGGTCATATCTCAAAAGGTAGAGTTGAGCGTCTTGTGTCTGATGGCATTTTGGATTCCCTTGATTTTTCGGACTTCGACGTATGTGTTGAATGTATCAAGGGAAAACAGACCAAAGTGAAGAGATTAGGTGCCAACAGATCTTCGGATGTCTTAGAATTGATACATACGGATATTTGTGGGCCATTCCCTAAGGAATCCTGGAATGGTCAACAATATTTTATATCATTCATAGACGATTACTCACGTTATGGGCACCTATATCTCATTCATGAAAAATCTGAGTCTCTGGACATGTTCAAAACCTATAAAGCTGAAGTTGAGAATCAACTCAACCGAAGAATTAAAACCGTTAGATCTGATCGTGGTGGTGAGTACTACGGCAGATATGATGGTTCAGGTGAACAACGTCCAGGACCATTTGCTAGATACCTAGAGGAATGCGGTATCGTCCCACAGTACACCATGCCGGGTTCACCTAGCATGAATGGTGTAGCTGAAAGACGAAACAGGACTCTTAAGGATATGGTAAGAAGTATGATTGCTCATTCTTCTTTACCAGAGTCACTCTGGGGAGAAGCACTTAAGACAGCAGCTTACATTCTTAATAGAGTACCAAGTAAAGCAGTTGCTAAAACACCTTATGAGCTTTGGACTGGTCGAAAGCCCAGTTTAAAGCACTTACATATTTGGGGATGTCCAGCTGAGGCTAGGCCTTATAGGCCAAATGAAAAGAAATTGGACTCCAAAACAGTTAGCAGCTACTTTATTGGTTACTCTGAACGCTCTAGGGGCTATAAGTTTTATGATCCCACACTAAGGAATATTTTTGAGACGGGAACAGCAACATTCTTTGAGGATGTTGAGTTTGGGGGGAGAAATAAGGTTAGAGACATTAGTTTTGAGGAGGAATTGGCTTCAGATCCAATCCATACAGTTACTTTTGACAATATTCAGGTTCCTATACCTGTTGTTGCTCAAGAAGTAAATCCGGAACCTCAAGATGATAATGTTGAACAACTCCCTGTTCCAGAAGAACAAACTCAACAACCTCAAGAACCAGTGCCATTAAGGAGATCCACGAGAGAAAGGAGAAATGCTATTCCGGATGATTATGTTGTATTTCTCCAAGAACATGAGGAAAGTAGTAGAATGTTGGAAGATGATCCAATCAACTTCCTTCAGGCTATTAAAAGTTCTAACTCTCAACAGTGGATTGATGCCATGAATGAAGAGTACAAGTCTATGCAAGACAATAAGGTTTGGGAACTTGTCCCGTTACCAGAAGGTGCAAAACCAATTGGTTGTAAATGGATTTTTAAAACCAAGCGGGATGCAAACGGTAATGTGGAGAGGTATAAGGCACGTCTTGTGGCTAAAGGCTATACTCAAAAGGAAGGCATTGATTATACAGAGACTTTCTCTCCGGTTTCATCGAAAGACTCATTCAGAATAATCATGGCACTTGTTGCTCATTATGATCTTGAGTTACATCAGATGGATGTTAAGACTGCATTTCTCAATGGTGACATTGATGAGATGATCTATATGGTGCAACCAGAAAACTTTGTGTCGGGAGACCCAAAGAATATGGTATGCAAATTAAGGAAATCCATCTATGGACTCAAGCAAGCTCCTCGTCAATGGTATCATAAGTTTCAACAAATAGTTATCTCGTTCGGTTTTGAGATGAACATTGTTGATGACTGTGTATATCACAAGTTCAGTGGGAGTAAGCATATTTTTCTGGTTCTGTATGTGGATGACATCTTGCTTGCCACTAATGATATAGGCATGTTGCACGAAACCAAGAGATTTCTATCAAAGAATTTTGAGATGAAAGATCTTGGGGACGCCTCTTTTATATTAGGGATCCAGATACATCGAGATCGCTCTCGGGGTATTCTTGGATTATCACAAAAGAGCTATATCGATAAGGTACTTAAAAGGTTTGGCATGCAAGACTGCAGACCAGGAGATACCCCTGTTGCTAAAGGAGACAAGTTTAGTCTCAATCAGTGCCCTAAAGGTAACCTTGAAATTCAGGAAATGCAGAAGATTCCTTATGCTTCGGCTGTAGGAAGTCTAATGTATGCTCAGGTATGTACGCGTCCGGATATTGCGTACATTGTTGGGATGTTAGGCAGATACTTAAGCAACCCTGGTATGGATCATTGGATAGCAGTCAAAAGGGTTATGAGGTATCTTCAGAAAACAAAAGATTACATGCTCACATACAGAAAATCAGAAAATTTGGAGGTCATTGGGTATTCGGATTCTGATTTTGCTGGATGCCAAGATAGCAGAAAGTCTACATCAGGCTACATTTATATGTTAGCAGGAGGAGCTATATCATGGAAAAGTGTCAAACAGACACTAGTAGCTTCCTCCACTATGGCAGCAGAATTTGTAGCTTGCTATGAGGCATCCAATCAGGGAATATGGCTGCGAAATTTTGTCACGGGACTGCGCATTTTGGAAAATGTTGAAAGACCACTAAGGTTATATTGTGACAATAAATCTGCAGTAATGTATTCAAATAACAACAGGAGCTCAATTAAGTCAAAACATATTGACATTAAGTTCCTGGTTGTGAAAGAAAGGGTACAGAGTGGACAGATATCCATAGAGCATATTGGGACAAACTCCATGATAGCTGATCCTCTTACTAAGGGATTACCACCCAAGGTCTTTCACGAGCATACTGCTCATATAGGGGTGGCAATATTTGAGGATATTATGATTTAGTGGGAGTTTGTAATTGTGGTGCTTTATGTTTGTTTGTATTGTCTGATCAGAATAAAGTTTTCAGTTAAGTCACTCTGTTACATTATGTTTGGTTTTGACCTCATTAAGGAGGACCAGTTGAAAATAGACATGTACTGATCACATTGCATGTAATTTTCATGCTGCACATCCATGATTGATCTATGTCGTTTGATTGTATTGGTATATGTGACCATTGATGGGTCGAGTCACGATAAATGTGACAAAGGCCGCTTTGATCCTATATTGATATAGTCAATGGACGAGATTGTTCGGAAATACCTTTTCAGTGATAGCAATTTTGAGCTCATAAGGTTATACACAATTTAAGGAATCATATGGTGTCCAAGTGGGAGATTGTTGGATTTAATCTAATAAATCTAATTGTGGACACATATGATTAATCATTGTGTATTGCTATCATTTCAGGATAACCCACTAAAGTGATCAATTAAGTTGGGTTAATGGGTATTTAAATAAGTCATGGGGTTATATGTGCAGATACCATGTTGTAATTGTGATTTATTGAGGGGCTAAATTACAAAAGTACAACATCTATAAATAAGGGGTTATGGTCCCTAACCTAGGGTTACAACATTCTCTAATTCTCTCCACCCCCATCTAGAGAGAGAAATTCGGCTAAGAGAGAACCCTAAGGTTAGAAGATCATCAAAACCCAAAATCAAGATCTCTACTATGGATTCAGGTATAAGCTTCCGCTCTTTAGATTATTGTTTAATCTCTTTGAATTAATCATGGCTATATGGTTTTAAGATCTCAAGTTTTAGATCTAACAGTAACTATAGTTTCTGTTAGGGATATTTGCTGTTTAGACACCAATTATCATGAAATGCAATTTAATAGTTAATAGAAATCGGAAAAGAACAGAAAAATTAAACAAGGTTTAAAGAACATAGCCTGATGATCGAAGCGTGCTAGGCACCGTCTCAATAATCTAATTGCCCCCTTTCGTACAGGGCTGCACGGCAATAGATTCTGGAGATACTACGACCCTCAGTCAGGCGACCTCCTTTTCGTCGGCACAAGCTTCAAGAAGGTTTTGCTAATTCTTCGTAGACTTTTAGAGAACCAGCCAAGAACAACAAGAATAAATTTTTGAAGAGAAAAGAAAAGGAGAAGCTTTGTTGTTAATCTGTACCTCTAGCCCTCGCAGGTATTGGTTTTTATAGAGGTTAAAAGCAGACGTTTAGATCCACAATTTTAGCCGTTTAGATCCACAATTTTAGTCGTTTACCCGATCAATTCTCGTGAAGACCTGTTCCATGTTTATCACGTTTTAATCGTTCCAGTTACAAAATAATCTCCTAAAGATCCGTTCCATGTTTATCATGTTTTAATTGTTCCAGTTGCAAAAAAAATGTCCAAAATGTAGCAGGTTAAGGACCCATCAATCCGAAGCTGCTTTTGTGTCCGCAGGTCGTGGGCGCGCGCCTCTCGAGCCAGGGCTAGTGCGGTTCGGCGCGCGTGTGTGTGGTGTGGAGCATAACTCATATTGCTTCTAAGCATAGGAGTGAAAGGAAAAGTTTATAAACAATCTTCCTTCCCATCTCCTATCCAACGTGGGACTAAACTTTCCCACTTCAAAAGCAAGTTTTAAGTTACAACTCCAACAGTTTTGATATCTTTTTCTACCCCTAAATCTGAAAAAGCTTGATACCCATCAATTTTAAAAAATGTATAATTTTAAAACTGATGTACGCAACAAAACAATCGCTAAATATTATATACGGCCTCGGTGGCGGAGCTTCTAAGAGCATCTCCAACAGTTTCCCCAAAAATTTCTTCAAAATGGGGAAGCAAAAGTCATATTCTCCAAATTATTTTTGCTCCAACTCCAACAGCTTCCCCATTTTGAAGAATCCTACATTTATTACAATAATAAAAAGTCATATTCTCCTGCATTTATTAC
>BQKN01063651.1:46120-75697 GCA_022839385.1 Asparagus kiusianus
TACATTTATTACAATAATAAAAAGTCATATTCTCCTGCATTTATTACAAATCCTGCATTTATTACTAGCCCTCAAAAACCGAAAATTCCTTCATTTTTTACTAATCCTGCATTTATTACAAAGCTCTCAAAAACTAAAAATTCCTGTATTTTATTACAAATCCTGCATTTATTACAAAGCTCTCTACAAAATTTTGTAGAATGCTGCAGATTTGGGGAAGACTTCCTATTTTTTCTCATCCATCCCTATTTTGGGGAATGAGATGGGGAATCTGTTGGATCAAAAAAGTCCAAAATTCTCTAAAAATAAGAATACCAATAAAATGGGGAAGCTGTTGGAGATGCTCTAAGAGGCCGGAGCAGGAGCATACGAGTCAAAGCTCACAAGCCAGAGTCTAAAGTCCAAAAATCAGAAGCTATATATATAATTTTGGCTTAGCGAAGTTTGAATCCAGACTACGTCCTCTTATTGGCCTTAGGCATTTGGTCTCGTACGTATTAACTCAATGTGTAGACACGTTAAGTGGGTGTTTGTTTCAAAAAAAATTTGGCATTTGGGTGGGATTTCAAAAATCTAGGATCAAAAAGTGGGTTTTTTTAGGTTTTAGAATTCCATAAAACTTGTTTGTTTCAAAACAAATTTTAGAATATCAAATCCCTAAATAATAAAAAAATATTATATTTAAGGATTTGTGAAATCCTCTTTTTGGGTGGGATGTGTGGTGAATTTCAAAAGTGTTAGACAAATTAAGGATTTCAAATTTTAAAAAATTTGAAACAAACAAAAATATTACAAATTATAGTATTTCAAATCCCAAAATATTGTTAAAACAAACAAAGTTTTAGGAATCTCAACCCATAACAAATTACCTATGAATTTCAAATCCCATGAAATCCATATCCTAAAATTATAGAATTTGAAACAAACACCCCCTAAATAGCAGAGACTTCATCATCACTCAACTCGCAGCATGAGCTTAAAAATCTAGAATTTGCAATATTTTAACCCCGCGGCTCAGTATTGCAAAAAAAAAACGCGAAGCTTCGTGAAAGAAGTGCAATATTTTAACTCGGCGGCTCAGTATTGCAAATCTAGAAAAGACGCGAAGCTTCGTGATTAAAAGCCGGGACAAAAATACGCCCCGTCCCCTTTCACTTTCTGGGGTCCAAGTCAAGGCTCGCGAAGCGCGGGGGTTTCATACGTTTTCATTGTGTCTGTGTGATACGCTCATTCCTTCTCTATCTTAGCCGGTACCCACGAATGTGGACATTACATTTATTTACGGACCTGCCATTTCCGGGGTGGACTCGGTTTGATAAGCTGATGGCGAGTGGACCTTTTAAGGCCGTGGTTTTCCGCCATATCCTAAAAAAAGGCCTTGGATACTGTGATATCATGAAAATGCCGTGTTCGTTCTGACAAAGTATACGGTGTTTGATAAATTTGTCTTTACCCTTGAATATCAAAATATTTTCTGTTTTGCCCCTGTCGGAAGAGTCTCACGCTCGTGCTACTTTTTTTTTTAAAAAAATTGTACTTCCTTACTTGCACATGAGCCAAGTTATTAGGTCGATTATAATCCTTGGTTTATTATAAATAAATTAATGAATATATTACTTTATATATACAGTGGTTCTCTCTATTCTTTTGGTAATTTATAATAGTGGTTCCTTCCTTGTTCCCACCTTATGTTAACTTCTGTTTGAAGCAAGGGTTGACAAGATGTATTAGACTATTTGCATATCTGACCCACAAAAAAAATACCGCGAATATAAGAGTACAAAAGTGAATAGATATTTACGGATGTATTCATCATCATATATCCGCGGAAATGTAAGACGATGCAAATGAACATATTTTATCATTGTAGTAACAAGGAACAAGAAATATACATTTGACTAGTTAGTTTCAGGTATTCAGACAAACACCAATGGAATAACATCCAAGTACATTTGTGCACCAAAAGAAAGGTAGGTTGAGGAGTGTTGAGGGTTATTTTCGTCATCGGTCATAATCTTCATAAAAGACCGATAACCTCGCTCGTCCATCAATTCTAGATAATAGTACCCATTAACCACATGTTGTTTGCCTTCTATGTACACGCAAAATATAGCTATTCAATCGTTATTTATTTATTCATTTATTTTCGTATTATTATGCTCACGAGCCATTATCTACATCGAGAGTGTATTGACTTTATTAATTCAGAGTGTTTTCTCCTCGCATTCTGGATTGACTTTGGGATCCAACTCACGCGGATTCATTTCTAACGGATCTCCAGATCGTAATCCATTTCTTAATGGGTTGCAGGTTTTTTTTAGAAAAAGCTTCCTGCATATTTCTACATCCTTATCCATTAGTCAATCATTCAAAACCTACGTAGCGAGGCTCAACTCGATCGATCAAAACCCGGTGCGCATGGCATTTCCGTAATTAACCTACAAATCAAAGCCCACTTCCCACCGCAAAATCCGCTCACGCTCGCTTTCTTCTCTTTCTTCGAAATTCCGCTGTCCACCAATTCCATTCGATAAATATCCATCGTCTTCTTTCCCCTCTCACCCTCTCAAAAAGAAGAAGAGGAGGAAAAAAAAAATCCAATCTTTTTCTTTCGCAAAAAATGTCGCTGACCCAAAAATTCAACCAAATCGACCCATTCGCAAACCCTAACCCTGGTAAACTATCCAAGACCCCGAAACCCTTCGATGAAACCCTAATCCGCCGCCTCACCTCCCTCCTCAAATACTCGCCGAAGGTCACCCTCTCGTTTCTCGTCCTCGCCGTCGATCTTCTGTCTGAAACCCTAGCCTCATTTTCGTCTCTCTTGTCGGATCCGAATCTTTCAAGATCCGAACGCGACGCTGAGGCGCTCTCGTCTCACCTCGACGCCTCCGCCGCGTTGCTCGACGCCGTCAACTCCGTCACCGCCGAAGTCGACCGCCTCTCCCGCCGCCGCCTCCACGTCGCCTTCGGCCTCCACCTCCTCTCCCACCGCCCGCTCACCCCTGAGCTCACGCGCAAGGCTCGTGACCCCATCGCAGAGTGGAACGAGGAGGAGAAGACGGCGTTCCCTGCAGGCGTTCTGATCCGCGGCGACGCGCCACGTGGCAAGGTCTCGGCCGTCCAGCGCTCGATCTACGCTGTCGAAGCACTCTCCGCGCTCGTGATCGGACTAGTCTCGTCTTTTCTTGGAGCGAAAGCGGATCTCCAAAAGGTTAGGGTTTCTAACGAGTTCTCGTGGTCCGAGGCGTTTAACGGGGTTTTAACGGCGGTTAACGGAAAGATAGGCGGTTCTGCGGCGGAGATTGAAGCAGTTGATTCCGTCGTGAAGAAATTGAAGGAGGTGGTTGAAAACGGAAAGATAACGGAGGAGCTGTGGAGTTTGACGGAGGAAGCGGAGAGAACGACGGATGAGTTAACGGTTGGGATTGACCGTTTGACTAGAAGCGTTAATGGGCTTTTCCGGGCTGGGCTTTGTGCGAGGAACGCGGCGCTTCAGGGGTTTAGGATTGGGCCGAAGAAGTGTAAATAAAATAGGAAGGGAATGGATGCAATTTTATTTATGGAAGGAGTGTTTGTAAATGAGAATTTGTGCTTCGTTGTGTTAAAAAAGTTGATGGTGGAGAATGAAAGTTGTGATGCGTACAATATCGACAATGGAATGAAAATGGATTGTACAAGTGATAAAAGTGTTTATCGTAGAGTTAATTTAGATTGTAAAGCTTTTTCTCAAATATACTACTCAGTGTTAATCGCATGTTAGTGTTCTCTCTTTGGGTTAAATTATAGATCTCTCTTTTTTACTCGATTGGGATGAAATTATACCATTAAAATAAGCATTAGGGTTGTTTGCAAATGATCTCTTAGGGGGTGTTTGGTTGCCTTGTTTTTGAGAAATGTTTTCTCAAAAGTACTGACGCATGGCATTTTTGTAATTAAGAGTTTTCTATACATTTCTATAAACTGTGTTTGGCTCCAAAAAAATTTACAGAAATGTTTTCTGTAAAGTACAGAAAAGTACCAGGTTTTATGGAAATTGATTTCCTTCTAAAATGGGAGGAAATCTCTTGGAAATCTGACGCATTCATTATTTAAATAATAAAACTCATTAACACTTTTCTACAAAGTTCTCACTTTTCTATAAAGTTGGTGGTGTTTGGTTACATTTCTATAAATTATAGGAAATGTTGCTATTTTCTCAAAAGTTATTTCCCATTTTCTTGTTTTGAACCAAACAAGCACAATACAAAAAATAAGAAAATTTGTACTTTTTAACTTCTCAAAAATTTTCCTATAATTTTTTTTAAGAAATACAAGGAAATCAAAATTTGGATAGAAAACATTTCCTATAATTTATAGAAATGTAACCAAACACCCCCTTAATCTAAGTAGAGTTAATTTAGATTGTAAAGCTTGAATACCTTATTGCGTCACTCCGCAATTATATTACTCTCACTTGTTTTTGCGTGCCGTAACTTGTTCAAAATTATATATTAAAATCTTATATTATACCATGGTGAAAATTGTTATTCAAGTATTCATATAACATTCGCATGGTAATTAATTTTGTCATACGTATGACAATATACATACGAAAATATTCTTGTTTGCATAATAGAGGGTACGAAATTACTCTTGACCAATATAACTGTTGTGACTATGTAAGTGCTGCAAAGTGAGTGAAACTATAAGGTGTGAAACTATAAGGTATTTATGAGGTATTAAGGTGCAGCAATGAGCACTTTAACATAAGAACATGTCTACTTAAACACATATTGTTCCATCTTCACCACAAAATGGAAGGTATTATAGCATGCAAATAGTTAAGTGTTGATCACCATTTGGAGGTTGACATGTGTCCCACTCTGTGCCTAATCAGCCATATTCGAAGAAAGACGACTTGAGCGACTCTAGCCGTAGACTCAACAGGTCGACAACTTGCGATGTCGACTAAAAATGCGGTACTTGTCGATTGAAACGAGAAGCATACTCACTCGGCCTACTATTCCAGTCGACCCCACTCCCTATCGGCACTCGACCCTTCCAAGCCAATACCTTGCGAGGCCGACTAAAAAGATGGTAGTAGTCAACCTCTCCGCAGGATCGAGACGAGAAGCATTCTCACTCCGCCCACCATTCCAGTCAACCCCACTCCTTATCGGCACTCGGCCCTTCCAGGCCGATAATTTGCGAGGCCGACTAAAAAGACGGTGTTTGTCAGCCTCCAGTGAGCGAGTCGGAAGGCGGTGTATTTTTTGAGCCCTTGTCGACAGTCAATTGTCATTACTTTAAATGCATGATCAGAATCATCATTGCTCCAGCCTCGAAAGTCTTTATAACTCATCGGGCCTCGTCAGCACTATGCGCATCTTGTCACCCTTACATTAAATGCCTTCGTGACTAACCCACCTCAGCGACCGGCACATGTAAAGCAGATGATGATTGAATAGCTAGTTTGACTCGGTCGAAATTACCTATCTACCCTTCTGATATGCTATAAAAGAAACTGCGGCATGCTGCCTAGCGTAAGCTATTCTAATTATGCTAAGCAATTTTCTTGCTAAAAACTTAACTCTTACTTCTCCACTCAAGCTCTGAAATGACTTGATCATCGGAGGAACCGCTGGAGATCCTAACTCTAACATCTCACAAGTTCTTCATATGTAGGATAGGACTTCTGGCTCAGGAACCAGCCGTCTGAGGAGGCTAACACGTGTCCCGCTCTATGCCTAATCAGCCATATTAGAAGAAAGACAACTCGAGTGACTCTAGCGATAGACTCATCAGGCCGACAACTTGCGAGTCCGACTAAAAAGGCGGAGGCTGACTAAAAAGGCGGTACTTGTCAGCTTCCTGTAGGATTAAAATGAGAAGCATCCTCACTCGGCCTACTATTCTAGTAGACCCCACTCCCTATCGGCACTCGGCCCTTCCAGGCTAATACCTTGCGAGGTCGACTAAAAAGATGGTATTAGTCGGTCTCTCCGCAGGATTGAGACGAGAAGCATCCTCACTCGGCCCACCATTCCAGTCAACCCACTCCTTATCGTCATTCGGCCCTTCCAGGTCGACAATTTGCAAGGCCGACTAAAAAGACGGTGTTTGCCAACCTCCAGCGAGACAAGTCGGAAGGCAGTGTATTTTTCGATCCCTCGCCGACAGTAAATTGTCATCACTTTAAATACATGATCAAAATCATCATTGCTCCAGCCTTGAAAGTCTTTATGACTCATCGGACCTCGTCAGCACTATGCACATCCTGTCACCTCACATTAAACGCCTCCGTGACTAACCCACACAGCGTCTGACACATGTAAAGCAAATGACGACTGAAGCACTAGTTTGACTCGATCAAAATTATCTATCTACCCTTCTGATGTGCTATAAAAGGAACTGCAGCCTGCTACCTAGCATAAGCTATTCTAGACTATGCTACGCAATTTTCTTGCTAAAAACTTAACTCTTACTTCTCCACTCAAGCTCTGAACTGACTTGATCCTCATAGGAACCACTGGAGATCTCAACTCCAACATCTCACAAGTTCTTCATGTGCAAGATAAGACTTCTGGCCCAAAAACCAGCCGTCTGAGGAAGATTGAGGACCCTAGCAACCCTCATAATTCACAGATTAACTCCCTATTTGATAATTGACAACAGAAGGGTTTGTGAAAGATTTGAACCCAAATTTGGTAGACCGGAGAGTTGTTTTTTGCACTTAATTTTTTACATGATATTAAGTGTATCTTGTTAATTATTGTCTCAAATCAAATATATTTAATTTAATATAATTTGGATTAAAAGGTAATAAATAAATATGCCATGTTTTTAGAATTTGGCAATAACGAATTTTGGACTCAAAGGATCAACATGAAGTGCCCTTGTATCATGTCAACTACTTAAAACCTTTGTTGGGATTTTTAGATCTCACAAAAACCCCGAAAATCATCAAATGCAGCAAATAGAATCGCACGACATTTAATGTGGAAACCCCTCAATAGGAAAAATCACGGGATTAAAAAGCAATCCACTATCACCTTCAAATTATAATTTTTTGCATAGACAAAGACTACCAACCATCTCTCTCCTTCTCTCTACTCTTCTTGATTTTTCCTCCAACAATAGAAGAATAAACCAAAATCCTATCCCTAGCCTAACTTCCTAATTAGAATAGGATTCAAATTCCTAATCATGATGAGACTCAATCTCCTAATCATGATAGATCTTTAACCCTATCTAATTTTTATGAAGTTATACAAAGAATCAAAGACACAATCCTAACTTGCCGCCAAGTTAACTTGGTCTCTAAGAAAAGTATTAGGATTGGGCCTAGCCTTCAAACTCGCATCCGACTTGGAGTTTAAGTTGGTACCCAACATATCCTCTCTCGACGAAAAATCTTCAAGTGTCTCAACGGCTTCAAAAACCCACTCTCTTCTTCTTGTTCTTCACCTCTCCCGTATGGACAAGAGTTTGAGAAGAGTCATCTACACCATTAACAGATCACCCATCTAAATAGTAAATATAGTTGCTATTCTTCCTCCCTCGTAAAATTAAATCACCATATTTATATACTTTTCACCACTCTCCTTCACTCATATACTTGTACCCACGCGATGCCATCTCACTCAATGAAATTAAATTAGCAAAACATGACGGCACATATCTCACATGATGAAGAATTCCGACCTTCCCAGTGTGAAGCTTGAGGTAAACACTTCCATCACCTTCAACCTTCATCTTCTCATTATTTCCAACAATCACGTCGTTAACTTCTTCATCTGTCTTCAACGTGTCAAAAGAATTTTTGTTGTTGCAAATGTGTATAGAGGCTGTAGAATCTAACACCCAAGTGTTACTCATATCAGTGCATTTACTCTGCATCAAAAACACCACATCTTCATCACACACAACCATCGAGGAGTCCGCCTTCTTCCCATTTTATTGAAGCATCATCTGTCTAATACTCTTCAATCTCACATCTTGAAACATCTGAACTGAATATGATCATTCTCTCCGCAATAATTGCACTCCCTTTCGTTGTCGTCTCTGGCCTGAGATTTTGACCTTCATCGATAACTGTCACATCTCCCCTTACTCCTCCCTCGATTAGAACCTTTAAAAGCTAGTGCACCCTCAACACCATTAGATACGCTCTCCTTTCCCATCATTCTTTCATTCTCATGTAGGAGTGTTATCAAATCGTCGAGCTTTCCTGCAATTATTGTCTGAACTAACAGCTTGTATGACTTTGGCAAGGAAGACAATAGGAGTAGTATTTGCTCTTCTTCTTTAATTTCCTTATCAATATTCATAAGTTGGCAAACTAGCTGATTAAAAATATTGATGTGGTCTTGAATAGCAGTATCTTCTTCCATCTTCAACGAATAAAGCTCAATCCTCAAACATAATTAGTTGGTCATCGACTTTGGCGCATAAATCCCCTCGAGCCTTTCTCACAACCCCCTTGGTGTGGTCTCTTGCATAACATTGTACTTGATCTCGTGGGGCAAGTGTCAAACAAATTGTGCTAACCGCCCTCTTTTGCATGTAATTCCATTCAGCATCTTTCAATCCTTCATGTTTCTTCTCCTTCAAAGCTTAATCAATACCCTACTGCACCAAAATATCTTATGCATTGTCATACTGTAAAATTTGTCTTGTCATTGAATAGCGGAATATCGAACTTCGGACCCGAAGAAGTCATCATCCTCTAACCATAATGAAAATTAAAATCAATCACTGTAGAGAATGAATTTGATAAAACTAACGTCAAAAATAAACTCAACACGTCGAAAAACCCTAGGAACGACTCATGGATCACTAAAATCCGCCTATAAATCATCGATCAAAAGACAAATCAATTTGCACCGTCAAATTTGATTTGAAAGTTTGTAAGCAAACCCTCACCCACGTGAACAGTGCTCCTGATGCCGCTATAGTATTCCGCTACAATACCTTTCTTTTTGTTTCCCCCGATGCCGATCATCGCGCTTCGACCGCTGACGCCTTCACCAATTGCACACAGGTCAAACCTCCACGAGCCGTCAAAACCCGCTCTGATACCACTTGTTGGGATTTTTAGATCTTGCAAAAAAACCCCAAAAATTACCAAATACAGCAAATAGAATTACACGAGATTTAACGTGGAAAATCCTCAACATGAAAAACTATGGGATTAAAAATCAATCCACTATCACCTCCAAATTATAATCTTTTGCACGGACAAAGACTGTCAACCCTCTCTCTCATTCTCTCTACTCTTCTTGGTTTTTCTTCCAACAATAGAAGAATATATATAGAGAAACCAAAACCCTGTCTCTAGCCTAACTTCCTAATTAGAATAGGATTCAAACTCCTAATCATGATAAGACTCAATCTCCTAATCATTATAGATCTCTAACCCTATCTAATTCTCATAAAGTTATACAAATAATTAAAGACACAATCCTAACTTGCCGTCAAGTTAACTTGGTCTCTAAGAAAACTACTAAGATTGGGCCTAGCTTTCAAACCCGCATCCGACTTAGAGTTTGAGTTGGTACCCAACAACCTTAACCAATTAAATATGAGCAAACAATATATATCAAGCTAATTTAGATCTTGATATCTTAGGAAAAAAATAAATTAGGATATCACGTCAATGCCCTAAACACATTAGCTTCAACATGTCCAATTTTTGCATGAAAAAGAAAGCTCACTGATAGGCAAAAGAAGCATTTAGCTAACAAAATCAAACATCTATAAGAAAATGACATGCTATCTTTATTTACGCTAGAGGGAAAGAGAGACGTAAAGGTAATTAGGGTTCTTTTTTTTTTTTCAGGCCAAGTGTATAAGATACGATTCAATGAATAATTTTAATTAATCTGTCATAATCTATCTTTGCTTCTATATTTCCTTCTCTTCATGGTTGGAAGTTAAATCTATAAGAGATTGAGACATCTTTAGAGTTAATTAAAAACAGATATTACTTAATTATTAGGATGATAATCACGGCGGCCAGACTAATTGGTATAGACTATAGTTATGCATTGTTCTTAATTATTTTGTAAGAAAGAACCAAAAATGAACAACCCACAAAGATTCCACGCATATTTAGTGCATATACGGTAGATTTATTAATGCTTAATCCACGTATAACTCAAAATTTAATGAAATACAAAATATATATTTAACTAAATACAATTACAATGGCTCTCACGTGTCTTCATGTTTTGAGATTGTTGCATTACAGCCTTATTCGAAAAACCACTAAATACACCCCCTTTCAATAAAAGCTACTAAACAGCCGTTCATCCACTAATCTCCCATTTGATTTGGCAAATTCCTTACACTTTTCATTGCACAAAACAATCTCTACATGCAATCTGTTGTAATTGGATACACAATATTTCTTAAATATATTAATTAGACACACAACATTTATTAATGGGCCATTGCTCAATAATTACTTTTATAATGATAACACTATTTGATGATAATCTAGTATATATTACTTTGTTTTTTTTTTACGTAAGAGGGTGGTGTCATTTGCCTCTAACAAGTGCCTCCGCCTCTGTGTAGACGTGCATGGGACTAAATTTTAGATTTTTCTAAAATCTTTAAGAAGAAACGTGGAAGATTCCGACTTCCGCTAATTTTGAAACATACACATGTATCTAGACGTCTAATAAAGTACGGACAGCTATCCATATTTTTGAAGGACCAAACTCCATTATAAAATTAACAGTTTCGTTAATGATTATAGATGAGAGACTTTCTGCTAAGATGATGAATTTCTTGAAAATATGGCCATATATAAATGAAGGGGGTTTCTTAACTACTATGGTTAATCATATAAGAGTTGTGACAAATACAGTTTAATTAGTTTTTGATTGCCTAACTGTTTTGCACTAACAGTTGCGTTTGATAGGCAGTCACGCAACTGCGCAATTTGACAAAAGCCCTCTGCGTGCATCACTTTGATGATGTAGTAGTGGAGATAGGTGTAAAATTCCACATCCAACTAGTGTCCCATTCTGCCTTTACCCTATTTTCATGATGTGTTGTATTTTTTTTATAGCTACTAGGCATTATGAAACTAAATTAAAAAAGAAAAAGAAAAAAAATTGTGTCTATGCCCCATATTAAGAACTCTTAAGTGATCAAGCCCATTAACTCTTTTTTTCCCGCTCACCCTCCTTCCTCTTTACTTTTTCATCTAACTTTGTTCTCCTAGATTTTCTTTCATCTATTCTTACTCCATCATCGTTCTTTTCATTTTTTTTTTTTGCCTTCCCCATCCTTCCACCTCTGCTCATCCGCCTCCTCCTTCTCTCCTTTAACCCATATCCAGTCATCTTTCTCCCCCTCCCTCCTCTTTTGTTTTACTTTCACCATTCTCTTTCTCTCTCCGTTTCTATTTTCTCATTCTTTCATAATCTTTATCTCATCTCTTAAAGCTATATTCCTTGAATAAAATAATTACTTTCTAAAGTCACATCAAAGTTAATACTTATTATGTAAAGTTAACATCTAACCTTACCGTAAACGTCTAACAATTAAAATTGACATGAGGTCTAAAATTAACAGTGAGATTAAAGTTAACATCTAATAATGAAAGTTTATAACACGTGAGGTTAATTTAAGGTTAACATATAAGGCATAAAGTTAACGTCTAACTATTGAAATCAGTATAAAAGTTTTAAAATTGTTAGATATTAACTTTAGACCTCACGTGTTACCTTTAATTGTTAGAACGTAATTGTAAGTCTTATATATTAACTTTGTCTATTAAGTATTAACTTCGACGTGACATTAAAATATGACCATTTCAGTCAAAAGGAGATAATTTTTGGGTGATGCGGTGGTGATGTGGGAGAAGGAAGATGAGAGATGGTTGAGAAAAGGTGAAATGACAAAGAAGTTATGGTGGCAGTGAAAATGATAATAGTTGAAAATAATGAGAAAGAAAGAGAAGGATGATGCAATAGTGGAGGTGGTGGTGAAAGAGATAATGTTGAGGAGAATAAGAATGAGGAAAATAATTCGTAGGTTTATAATAAAAAGAGATGAGAGGCTAAGGGTGAGTGTATTTTGGGGATAAAAGCTAAAAATAGGTGTTTTCATATGAGAACTTAGGTCAATGGACCAAAACACATGACCAAAAAGTCAATGGACTTGGTCACATGAGAGTTCTAAATATGGGGCTTAGACACAATTTTTCAAAAAACAAATCCATTCGTACACATGTTTATTTCTTCTGGAAGATTAGAAATTAATAGAAATTAAAATATTATTAAAGAACTATTGCGTACAGAAAATCAATGGCTTGATCGATTTGGTTGAATTAATTTTTTTCTTTAAGAGATAAATAATTAAGGTAACATATACTTTCTCTTATTTTATATCATTATAGGTCATGAGTCTTTTGTTCGTATAGAAATGAAACACTAGTAGCACTTGTTGCCTTCACATTCATAGGTCAATCAATGAGATTTGCAAAAATAACATTAGTTTATATCATATTAGTTTGAGAAATGTATATATATATCATATGCATACTACCTTTAAAAGCACGAGTTCGGAAAATCTTTTTTAGACAAATATACCCCTATAAAAATTAAACTACCATATCTATAATTAAATTCTAATTTTCAAATTTAATTAAATGAGAGAAAATCTTTTTAGACAAATATACCCCTATAAAGTTTGAACTACCCTATCTATAATCAAATTCTAATTTTTAAATTTAATTAAATGATGGGAAATGATGCTGTTATTTTGGAACTAACTTTAATAACTATATACACTATATTAATAACAAATTCCCGAACAAAATATAGCTATAGAAATTAATAACATCTATATACGTTGGAAATGATGTTGTTATTTTGGAACTAACTTTAATAACTATGTACACTATATTAATATAGCAAATTCCCGAACAAAATATAGCTGTAAAAATTAACAACATCTATATATATACACTATATTAATAACTATCACGGGTATAGGAATATTACAAAACATCCTATCCCGAATATCATGAGGAACTAACTTTAATAACTATATACACTATATTAATAACAAATTTAATAACTATATTAATAACAAATTCCCAGTGAGAAAATAAGCATGATCATGTACAAATTCCCAGTGAGACGATAGGTATAAATATTGGATATTTTCTTTGAACTTCACAACATCCCCGATTAAGCTTTATACACAACATCCCCTTTTTTTATAACAAAAATCCCCAATTGATTACCGCAACAAAATAAGCATGATCATGTACAAATTCCCAGTGAGACCAAATTTCTAGTGAGACGATAGGTATAAGTGTTGGATATTTTCTTTGAACTTCATAACACCCTCGATTAAGCTTTATACACAACATCCCCGATTTTTTATAACAAATCCCCAATTGATTAAATATTCTCCCCGATTAAGCTTTATACACAACATCCATGATTTTGATAACAAATTCCCAATTGATTAAATATTCTAATTATGTTCAAATCATAATAAAATTTTAATTATGACTATTATCCTATCACATGCAATACCTCATGCCTATATGTAAACCAAGAAATTACACAATTTTCATAGTAACTTTATCTCCTTCAACATGTATGTTTCTTTTTTATATTTTTATGATTATTCTTTAAAAATATTGTGTAATTAATTTAATGGTGATATTTGTTTTACACTACAATTACTTTTTATGGCAATTAATATTTTTTTTCAAATTTATTCAATTTTCATGCAGAATTTAAAGGATTAAGGATTGGATTGTTACAGGTTCTCCATCTATTAAGGTAAATCTTCATGTTTGATATTATTTTAATTTAGATTTATTTGATTATATATTTTATTTGATTAAACCAAAATAGAAAACAGACACCTTTTCTTTTTCTTTTCTTTGAATGCTTTTAATTAGTTTCTATTTTTTCGTAGATTTATTTGACTGCATAGTAAATACGATCAATAGAGGTTCTGTTCATATCACAGAATGAACAGAAACCTTTATAATGAAAAGAATATATAATAAATCCTCAAATTTTAAATAAATATTCCCAAATCTAAGTAAAGCATCATTATCTAATGCAGAACGGTAGCAGTACCACTAAAAATAGAATATAAAAAAGACAAAATAATCAGACTCCAACAAGACAAACCTATGAGAAAGGTAAACTCCAACAAAGATCGAAGAGAAAAATAAAAGAAAGGCACCTCTTGCAGGAACTACACATATGTAGTTAAAAGAATATATTGATTACATGTACCATGCAAAATACAATCAGGATAACACAAATGTAAAAGAACAAAAATCAAAGAATTACTGACAAAAATAGCAACATAGTTACTAAATAAAATTGTTTTATATATCCAACAGCTGATAAACCAGATAATTTCATGAACAACTTGGAACATTCTTTACAAACCTACTGCCAAGACGTATATATAGTGCTAAATATAATACTATGAATGCAAAATCCGCACTGTGAGAAGTAGTTAAATAATTCAATAGATTTCATAAGACAGCAATACCACACAAGGAGCTTTTCAGATACTCAATAGCTACTTTGTAGCAACTATCATCTCAATTACTTACAGTTGCTAGGCTTTTCACACATCCAAGCCTATATCGCCAGCTAATATTGTCAAAACAATCACACCAACTTAAAAGTAGATGTATTCAGAAGAAGAGTTATGAAGTGAGTTGGTGGAGAAAGATTGATCTTGGTTCAATTAGAAAATTTCAAGTACAATATTTTCAATCATTTTATGTCATAACTTAATTTTTCAGTACAATTAGGAATTTTTATAAGGTATTTTCATGCAAACTTATTATTATTTTTGTATGCTTATGTGATTGGTTTCATCACATAAAATTACACTTTAATATTTAACCGTTTCTTATCATTAATTATTGTCTAATGATATGATCCTGCAATTATAATATGTTTGTGGTCCCTTCATCAAGTTACCATTGTGTTGAATATTATCTTATTCATTTCTTTGAATTTGGATGTTTTCGTGTGCTGTTGTGATAATTTTGAACACTTTTGCCAAGAGTTCGTTTATTAAAGGTTAGTGCAGCTGGGTGGAATTTGTGGATTTTTTCTTTGTGTGAATTCTTAAAGGTTTTTTTTAATTGGGGATAGAATATGATTGGTTTGGTGTTATGTGGTTAGAAAATAATTTACAAGTTTGCAGTGAATCAGACAGTGATATTAGCTTTTTGAGTCAAAAATTAGTTGAATAAACTTAATTTTTTAAATATTTTCTTTATTGCTATAACTATAGTTCATAATGACAATTACAATATCCCAGTTAGGTATATTCATCCCAGATTATTATCTTAAAAAATTAACACATTTATTTTTGTTAATATTTAAATAAAATACTAATAAATCTAATAATTCAATTTTACATATTTGAACTCAAGATGAATCTGACTTATTTAATGTAATGAAATAAACATAAAAGAAAAATGTTTTTAATATTTTATCACGTGTATTGCATGTGCATATAAACTAGTATATGTATATGCACATTGTTCCTTTTATTCTAACGACCTTAAATTAAATACTTCGTAGCAAAAAAATTTCGATCTACAATTTTTTAGCATGAGCAAATAGCTATGAAACAGGAGTAAACCACACAATTTGCAAAAAAATTAAATTCTGCACCAACATATATCTGAATTTCTCATCAATCACCAATTACCAACAATCGATACTATATCAAACTATACATAACCATTTTCAACATTCAATCTATATAATCAATAGAAAGGAGACACGATGCCCCCTCATACCAAACTAACAAAACAAAGTACGAACAGAAACAACCCCAAACCCAAACTAAAAACCAATTGCGGTGCTCCTGCAGTGTAGAAAATGTAGTAAGGAGAAGAGAGACCCCCTTTGGGGCTCCCCCCTCCACCCGAACGTTTAGGCGGCGTCAACAAACGTGGTGATGGCGGTGGATGATTACTCTCCGAAGGTTTTGGCGGAGGAGGGTAATTTTTCGATAGCAATGTTGGTGGTGGTGGTGGTGGTGGTGATGGAGGAGAATAATTTTTTGATGAGGGAGGGGGTGTGCGATAATTTTCCAATGGCGGTGACATTGGTGAAGGAGAGTCGGGTATTATATAAATCTGAGAAGGCGACGGTGGAGGTGGTGATTCTGAACAGATAACCGGACATGTATCACATTTGCTAACACATAAGATACCATCATCTCTCTGAGCAAATGTAAGAGAGAACGACATCATTGTGATTGAAAATACTTGAAGCAAAATGCATCTGGTCTCCATGATCAGAAGTTTTAGTTTAGGATCAGTGATAGTGAATAATGCAGTGAGGTTCGGTATTATAAGAGGATGGGTTCAAGTGTAAGGTTCAATTTTTATGTAAAGTGTCAGGCTTCCCTTGACACCCAAGGTTGAGAGATGCCTTGGTAAATTTAGTTTTAGTGTGTTGTTATAATAAAGGGTTAAAGTTGCTTCATGATCCCCATGAATTTCTTTTGAATAAAGGATTTATGAGAGGGATAAAGGGCATGGTAGAATTCTCCGAAAGGAAGAGCAACGAATGAGATGCCTTGCTTGGGGGTAGACAACAAAGAAAAGAACTGGGTCCCAAAGGTCGGTCTAATGAAACAGCAAATGAGCTCTATTTGGAGGTAAACTGCTTTGGCACTTCACAATATATAATTATGTATAATCTCCTGAGGTTCATATGATTGTGTTTCGAGGCTGAGGTATTTATGGCTATTTTAGCATGAACACTACTTACTTTTGTGCACAAACACAAATTAGAGACATAGCAAGAACTTGAAAGATTATCATACCTTCAATTTCCTCAGGTTTGAAGTACATGCACTAGCAGCATCTAACAAGATAAGCAGACTATAGTAGTACCTGCAGTTCAACTGCTGCACAAACATTAAGGTTAACATTGAATGAAATTATAAGTTGGACATATTACACGACAAATCAATCCGAATATACCTCAAATTAGACAAATATCAATTTCAGCTAAACCTCAATTCTTGAATGATGTATTAAAAAAAATGTGGAAGGCACCAAAGAAATTTTCGAGCAATAGAACCACCTCATTACCGTTAATACAGATGTTCGTGGAAGCTCTAGCTTTTATCTATACAGCTGACGGTTGTTCTAAATATACGTAACACCAAGCTCTTCGTAGTGAAACATAAAAGCTGTTTACACAATAGCTAGTAAAACCAATAAACAGGAGAAATCTTGAAAAATAGGTGCAGATGGTTACAATGTCAACTGTTGTTATACAACATGTCAGGGAATTTACCTTGCTAACATGACCAAGGATCAGCAAAAAAAAATTATATGATGGCTATTGCTTGCAAATGCCTAAGCGTTTGGTGACCAGAGCTTTGTATCTTGAGTTGTGTCCAAAACTGTGGGAGGTAACCATTGCCACATAGTCATTCTGGGGAAAGCATTAAAGGGCGCGGCTGCCTTTGATGATGCTCGAGGCTGCTGAGCAACAAATGCAGCATTTGCTGAAGCTGCAGCGGGGTGCAGAGCCATCGGATGTGGCATGAATGCTGGTGGAGGTGGACTCATGGCCTTCAATTGTTGCTCTAATCTCTCCTTATCTGCCTTCAGCTTCGTCTTCTCATCTCTAAGTTCGTTTTTCTCCACCTGATGTAGCATACTACATACATGAGAAAACCATAAACAAAGAAAACAAACAATTTTTTTCAAACTCCTAACAATGAGCAGAATTATCTACAACACCACCACCATGAAAGCCTTTATCCCAAATTTTGGGTTTGGCTATGTGATCTTATTCTTCTGTTCATTTCTCTTAAAAACCCAACAAAGCTTTTTTAAGCCTTTTTCTGTTTGCCTTATTAGCTACAATCTTGTCAATTCTCCTAACTTGTGCGTTTAGCGAAATTCATTATACATGATCAAACAATCTCAATCAGCAGATAATTTGTCTAACATAAATAGAGTACTTTCTATGGGTTATAAGACGTTAAAACCTTAAAACAACACATACTTCTCAGGAAGTCAAGGAAATGAGGGGAGGGGGGGGGGGCACGTTTAGCCATGATCCTGTTATGTACTCCTTAATAATCAATTTACAAAATGACCAGAATTAATATATTCCTGGTTCACAAAAATATTCCATTAGGCTTGACTGAAGCTTCAGAAGGAGAGCAACAAGTACACGTAATGGAATCAAGGATGCATGGATCTATAGCATTTCACATATTAGATAGCATTAGACCTCTTGATCTCTCTGGAAATCAACTTGCTACTGGCAGTTGGGCCAATTCAATTTCATTCACAATAACAAAAACTGAACTGATACGTACTGCCTCAGAATAAGTAACTTGATCTATGCAACTATGTGAGAATTTGATAGTAAGCCTAGAAAGTATAATTGCTTATCAAGAAAGAAGATAGTATGCCTAAAAAGCAAAAGTAACTAGATGACATCAAGTTCAGACCTTCAGTTCTTTAATAGTCTCTTCCAGCTTTTCATTTGATTCCTTAAGCTGTTCTGCTTCAGTTTTCAACTGCATCAGCAGGCGAGCAGCATCACCTAAAATACTTACTTTATCAGACCTTGGAGGCCTATCAGGATCAAGAACAGAACTCAATTGCGAGAACCTGTAAGTATTGGGAAAATGCAGCAAACAATATCTATAAGAAAGGACTTGTGGCGGCTTTTGAATGTCTCTCAAATAAATTGATCATTGAAGTTTGTTAATGAACCTATCATTCAATCTCTCTCGCCGCATCTTTTCACGACATGCTTTAGATTTGGGTCCTGGGCATGCATCATCTCTTCCTCTGCAAATATAGACACTTAAACATTATATACTCTCATATACAATAATATTCAATAGCGTTCTTTGACAAGAAAAAATCAGGATTCTAGCTTCATCTAAATATAAAGATGCAAACAATCAAGATATATGAGAGAAATAAGTGTTGTATATTCTACTTCTATAATAAGGAAAATGTCCACTCACTGTCCCAAAGTAAACAGAATCCAGTAATGGTACGGTACCGAGAAATGATGATAATCTACTTTAACTTTCATATTTGTTCAATGAATAATAAACTATTAACACTTACTCTTAGGGGCTGTTTGTTTCACAAATAAACAAGAATAGGATTAGGAATCAGTTTTTTTTTATGGATTCCTACCTATTCCATAAAAAAATTTAAGACAAGTTTGTAGTTTTATGGAATCCCCTTTTTTTGCATTCTATGTTTGCTTCACCCCATGGAAAAACAGAATCACATTTTTATAGAGACCCTCCAATTCCTAATATCTAGTTTGGTTCAGAATGAAATTTTTTTGGGATCAACACTATAGCAACAGCTAGATCAGTATTCAAAACAAAAACACTGTAGCAACGGCTAGTTCTAACTACCTCAATATTCAAATCCGAAACACTGTAGCAACGACTAGTTCCAAGGCCTTGGAGGCTATAAATTTAACTTGAGGCCTCAAATTTTCCAATGCATTCTCCATTCTCACCAATTTATAAATTCTCATCGTTTGCAATTTGCCTCCCCGACATCAATATGATATCAGAAGAATGCTCCTAAAATTATGAAGTTTATTGCAACTGCAATCTCCGAACACTGATGAAAGTGTGCAAGAATGGTAAAAATAAGGGAAGATGTTATTGCGGTGCAAAATTCCCAAATAAAGATATCTAATTACAAATATTAATTTCTTGAAACAAGATATCTAATTACACAGAAATTTATTTTAACTAATGTCGCATTTAAGTCCACACACTGATCAAACAAATATGATTAACGATTCAATCCAAGGGTTTCATTTGAAGTTCGTACTCCTCATTACTCCAAGGAATTGAAATTCAATAATCAACTAATAGATCAACCATGTTCTTAAGAGATTATACACGTAACGAATTATCAAAAACAACACATTATATTACCCAGCGGGAAAAAATAAATTATCAAAAACCCTGTTGTTAACGATTCACATCAGGCACGAAGAAATGAATCTTAAAATTAGGGAAATTTTTATACCTTCGGGTGCAGCGGGGGAAATTACTGAAATCCAAGCAACAAACCCACTAAAATCCAAGCAATAAACCCACTGACGGACACCACGAGGCCAACAAACCGATCAAAAATCAGATGTTCGAGAAGGGATCACCAACAAACCGACCGAAACCCACCAACAGAGGAGCGTCGACGATAAGAAGTT
The DNA here is from genome assembly GCA_022839385.1 of Asparagus kiusianus. NCBI lineage: Eukaryota > Viridiplantae > Streptophyta > Magnoliopsida > Asparagales > Asparagaceae > Asparagus > Asparagus kiusianus. The sequence goes on from BQKN01063651.1 coordinate 66,364, forward strand.
CGAGAAGGGATCACCAACAAACCGACCGAAACCAGAAGTTCGAGAAGGGATCACCAACAAACCGTCCAAAACCCACCAACAGAGGAGCGTCGACGATGAGAAGAGGGAGAAGCTGATTCTGCCAGCCACGAGTTCGAAAAAGAAATCGAAAGCCCGCGGGAGAAGAGGCGTGAAGAGGAGTGAGATGAGGCGGGAGAAGAACAATGTTGTGAGATGAGGCGGGAGAAGAACAATGCTCCAACCACGGATCTAGGGTGTTCGAAAGCGGCGGAATCGGAAAACCCCAAAGAGGTGAAAGGGATGGGGATGTCAGAAATATCGTCCAAATCCGATCAAAAGGAGAGGATTTGGGAATCCTTAAAAAAGCACTATTTGGGGTACTTTACAAATTTGGAAATCTGTGAAAAAAAAATTTGAACCAAACTCCATATTAGAATTCATTTGGAATCCTTTAATTACGATTTTACCACTGTCAGATCCAAATACCAATCTTTTTTTATAAAATGGGTGAAACATACAGCCCCTTAGATGAATTGTGAAATAAGTAAGAATCAACCTACCATCATTACTAAAATTAGGAGGTAAAAAATCGATAGAGAAAAGGAACGAGGAAAGACACTAGATCAACCTTCAAGCGTAACATTCTCAGAAGGTGGAGAGCATAAAATGCATAGAGAAAAGAAAGAAGAAAGTAATTTGATAAACACGACTTGAAATGGCCTCTATCAAATTAGGATGTATACTTAAAAATTAGATACTGTATTTTGTAGCCCTAATTTTTTAACATTAGCATCCTTAATTTTTCTAACATTAGTATTCGTATCTTTTTTACTCGAATTGAATTGGGTACCAGGAACAATGAATTAAGATTTACTTTCTTTTCAAATTGGCTGTACTCGAGAGTTTTAAAGCATAAGGCAAGGTCAAGTCAATAATGTCCCGTATGTAAATGCAACTTCAATAGTACTACGGAAAAACTATTTTAAAAATCCTAAAAACCAAAATGTGTTATGTAATCAAATACTTTTTCCTTGGGTTGAACCGCTGATTAATTGGGTGAGCTGTAAACTTTTACTTGCAATCTTTATGGTTGTCAATAAAACTTCAAAACTTGGCTTAAGTGTGCCAGATAGCTTAAAATCTTAAGGAAAGGAAGGACCATACACTAGTCTCACTTGTCACTAAACTACAAGAAAAACAGAGCACCTAGGAAAGGAAGGACCATACACTAGTCTCACTTGTCACTGAACTACAAGAAAAACAGAGCACCTGTTGGAAAATAATCAAAACACAAAAAGAAACCAAAAAGAAAGTAAAATAAGAATCCCACGGTCACCTCATGTAGTGAGCGGCTACCAAGAGTGACCGACAATGATTACCTCATCTCTGAATGGTTGGTTTAAGTCATCAACCCCTTGGTTGAGATGGGACAATTTAGCCTCCCACTAACAAAATGAATCTTTTTCTTCATCTCTAAACTACATCCCATAGGAACAACCCATATTTAAAGAAACAAGAAAATATAGGGACTGAACTCCTCAATAATTGAATTAGTTTTGTTAATAGTTCCAGTATAATAACAAATTCTCCTTTTTCGGCATGTTAGAATTAATACAAAATTATAATCCTCAATCATCACTACAACTTCAGAGTTCTGGTGTAATAGTTAAAGAGACTTAATTTAAGATGGCACCAGAGCAACCCAGGCTCAAATCCCACAAGCCACGAATTTAACACATATTTTCTAAACATTAACACTGCTGCATGAGTCTAGGTTTCAACCCATTAATAAGGGTGCTCAACCTGCAGGGGCATGTTTAGAAGTAATATAAAACCATAATCCTCACTAGAACTTCACAGTTTTAGGCTAATGGTTAGAGGGACTTAATTTAAGACGGCATAGTCCTCATCATAAAACATCAGATCTTGCTAAATTCAACAAGATACCTTATGATAGACTACAAGCCTAGCCCACCACTTTACTACCAAAACCACTTCACAGTCAGTCAGTATTCAATACTCAAATTTTATATACAAAACAATACGAAGCGGGAAGAAATATTTCCAAAAGTTAACTTAACGATCGAAACTACATGAACAAGCATCAGCTCCTACTTCACATTACAAGACATAAAAAGTTTACACTGAATAAAAATAAATTAATTCCACAGAACCGCAAAATCCCAAATCTCATTTAAAAAAAAGATCAACCGTAAAAAAATTAAAAATCAAACCTTTTCTTCGAACCGGTGGGGTCGACACCGCATCCACCTCCATACTCTTCTGGAGACCTAACACTGTCACGATTTCAAATCATCAGAACAATAAACATAATCTTTTAAGATAAAAAGAAACGGAAAAAAAAAACCAAAATGCTCGAATTTCAAAGCACCTAGTGCTTCTAAAGTACCCGTTGGCCGGAGAAATATCGCAGAAGGTCTCTAGCGCGGATCGGAGATCGACGTCGGATCCCACGCCGACGTCGTCGATCCAATAGTCCGATATCGGACTCGGATCCATCCCCAGACACGGCCCCTTACCCCGATTCTCTAAGCAATCTAGCTCTAAAATCAATGAAGAAGGATATCCCCCAAAAAAAAATTAGGGTTAGGGTTATCGAGATCAGGAGGAGGAAGATGAGACAGAGAAATGAGCGGTATCGGGAGGAGTTTTCTGTGGGCGCCAAAAACAGATGGCTTCCCTCCCGTTCTCTAGCAGCGTGAGTCTTTATACGCGGGATGGGGTTCTGTGTAGAGGGCACATCGCCCGTTGATTTTTTTTGCGTTGGGAATTGATGGACGGCCGGATTGATGACGACGTCTAGTTTGAGGATCGGTGGGGCCCGCCGTGTGGGCCCCGCTCGATCAATCTGAATACCGGTGACTAGTGGTCCTTGGACCTTTTTACTTGGGAGTCCCGTAAAATATGACCATCGTTATCTTATCACGTGACGATGGATGTATTATACATAACTTTATATTTTATTTTGGACATCGAGCATACAGCCTTTTAGGGTCCGATTGTTTCGGAAAAAAAAATGCGGAAAACGGGGGAAAGAAAACGAATTTTGATGTATTTCTCTACTTTTTGATGTTTGGTTCGTCAAAATTCGGAAAGAAAGTGATGGAGAAAATGAGTTGTCACTATATTATTGGATGAGATGAGTAATTTTTGATGTTTTCCTTCACTTTCTTTATTTTTTGTTCTTTCTTGTGTTTGGTTCATTCTTAAAACGAAGAAAATAAATGAGAGAAAATGAGCTGTCATTATATTATTGGATGATGTGACACATACTTAGAAAAATCGATTTCCTTGTTTTTTTGGAGGAAATTGATGGAAGAAAATTTTAATGAGATGCAATGAGTTGTCACCATATTATTGGATGATGTGAGTAATTTTTAAAGATGGTAGAAAATGGAGAAAAGTTGGGTGAGGTGAGTTAGATGAGTTGATTGATGTGACTCATTTCTTGTGTTTAGTTTATTTTTAGGGTCTGTTCGTTTGCCTAAAAAAAGAGGGAAATCAAAGAAAATGAAACCTATTTCTAAGAAAAATAGGTTTTTGAATTGTTTGGTTGGCTGAAAAAGAATAAAATCAAAGAAATGGAGATGAGATGAGATGAGTTGTCACATTATTATTGGATGATGTGAGTGATTTTTTAAGAAAACTAGTTTTGATGTTGTTTGGTTGGCGAAAAAATAAGGAAATGAATTATAAGAAACATATTTCCTGTAGTTTGTTGTTTTCTTTTGTTTGGTTCATTTTTAAAAATAAGAAACGAAATGAGATGGGATGAGTTGTCATTGTATTATTGGGTGGTGTGACCCACACTTAAGAAAAGTGTTTTCACAACTTTTTGGGATGAAAACAAAGAAATGAAATGTTAATGAGATGAGGTGAATTGTTATAATATTTTATTGGATAATATGAGTGATTTGAAATGATGAGAAGAGAGGAGTTGAGTGATGTTTGGATGAAAATAGTATTTTATTAGATGTGATGGATGAGTTGTTAGATGAAAATAATATTTTATTAGATGTGATGAATGAGTGGTTAGATGAAAATAATATTTTATTAGATGATGTGGATGAGTTGTTGGATAAAAATAATATTTTATTGGATGTTGTGGGTGAGTTTTAGGGATGGAAATGGAAGAAATAGTACTTTTTTGAGATTTTCACCTTTTCCATTTTCATTTCTTGATTTTTAGGAAATAACCGAACAGACCCTTAAAAGTAAGAAATGAGATGTGATGGGATGAGTTGTCACAATATTATTGGGGAAAAGTGGAGAAAGTGAAGGAAAGTGGGTTAAAGAAATTGGGGGAAAGTGAAAAAGTGAAGGAAAGTGGGTTTTGGATTCTGGGGGAAACGAAACAAACATGCCCTTAGGAGGAGTGCAAGGATCCGGATACGGCTCCGATATCATAGTTATCATATCCAAATCTACTTATTCATCTCGGATACAAACACGGATACAAATATATCTTGGTAAAAAAAATTATGTTCATGTCTGCTAAAATTAGATTCGGGTGGGATAAACATGCGGATATTTAAACGAATAAGAATACGGATAGAAAACGGATATTTGAAAACTAGATGATATTGAAAAAATATAGTTCATGTGATACAAAAGAGTTCATTAGTACGTTCACTATATTTTTGAAAATCTAAAATTAGATATATTAATCATCAGAATTAACCATAAATCCATAATCTGAAGAATAAAACTATCGTAACAGTATGCCTAATATGTACTTGGATATTTCGGATACGGATCCGGATATTTTACAACAAAACTGTTATGATGTTCCCATTCGCCAAAAAGCAACCTATTGCTAAATAACAGACATGTGTACTTCTGCATACCATGCCCCAATCAAGTTGGCGGCCAGAGACTAGCGATGATTCCGACTTAGCCGACTCGTCGAGTTAACATTCCTTAGTGTCGACTCGAAAGACGATACCAGTCGACCCTCTTGTCGAATACGACTCGCCATGAGCCCACTCGACAAGATGCTTGACGCCTAGCGAGGACGACTCGAAAGGTGTTACTTCTCGGTGAAGCTAAATGACAACTTCTGCCTCGAGCCTCCCCCACCGACAACGTGTCAGCATCATATTTAATGCATGACAGGTGCATTATGTCTCAAGCCCTGATAGCCTTCATGACTCATCGGGCCACGTATGCCTCGCCATACCTCCGATCACTTCCTATTTAATACTGAGCTGATCGCTCATCCATTCGCCAGTTGACACCTGTAAAATATGTGCTGACTCCTGTAAAGTAGGTCCTGACTCAACCGCCAGCCCATACTTCGCCACCACCATCCTGTGTTCAGCCAAAGTGACTGATCTACCTTTATACCCTCAGTATAAATAGAGGTACTATTCTAACTTAAAGGGGATCATTTTTGGATCTGGATCTTCTTAATCTTATCTTTTTCTAGGGGATTTTCTTCTTGATCTGATCTTTAAGCAGACATACTACACACACAAGAACTAATAGTTCTTCATTTTCCCCACTCAAGTTCACCAGCTGACTTGATCATTGGAGGAACCATGGGGAACCCGAGTCACGTCCTCTTATGAGTTTCTACTTGTGCAGATTTTTCAGCCATCTTACTCAGAATCAGATATAAAGTCGGGGAAGAAAGTGGTTCCTCATCAATACTCAACAACCCTATCCAACAACGGATATAATTGACTGTGTGATCAATAAAACATCAATAATTTGGTGTCCACCGTGGGGTTACTTTCTTTTTTGAGAAAACATGTCGTGTTCTGAATATGAGTCTGATCCATTTCGCCCTGTAGAACCACGTCGGAGCTATGTCACTCAAGCTCGGCTTGAAAAGATAGCTCAGAAGCTTTCTCACTCTCTTCAAGAGCAATTCACTACCTTCACTAGCGAACTCATCAGTCGGCTGCCTCAGCCGTAGCAAGCCACTTCTCTCCCACCGCCTTCTGGAGACCGAAGGTCGGAGACTCGTCCTCCTTCTGGGGCACAACGAACAGTTTCACCTCAGACTCCTCATGCTGCTGCTAAGCGGTTGTGGGGTCGCGTTGAGTGCACAACCTCGCCGCCTCACTGATCGGCTGGTACTAGCGAATTTCACCGACTCCTCTTCCATCATCAGAAAGACACCGGTGAGAGTCTAGGTCCAGGTCACTAAGAAGATCGCACTAGAGGAGTGGTCTCTAAGACTCTCCTCCATCACCGTACCTCTCCAACTCACTCTTCTACCGTAGGAGCTTCTAGCTACGATCGAGTGTACAAACTGATCAGAGAAGCCATCAAGGGAACACCCCACTTTCAGATGACCTTATGAATGCTCCATGTAAGAAGTTCAAGATGCCTCTATAGGCATTCAAAAATGCCAAAACACAAATGAAGATCGCACCTCACTACAAGCATGACGAAGGTCAAATCTCGTCTTGTCAGTAAGGACGAACCTTAGTCTGAAGCTCGTCACTAAGGACAAAGCTAGTCTGGAAGCAGCTCGTCATCAGAGATAAGGTCTGAAGCTCATCAGTGAAGACGAAGCTCAAGCTCGTTAGTGAAGACGAAACTCATTATTAAAGACGAAGCATGTTAGTGAAGACGAAGTTGGTCAGAAGAAGTCCATAATGCTTGTTATGCAATTGGACTCGATCAACAAAGACAAAACTCACTATACAACAAGGCTCGCTTTGAAGGACGAACATCGCTGCACATCGAGGCTCGTCCTATCAGACGAACCTCGCCACGCAGTGGGTCTCGTCTCACCAAACGAAGCTTGATAATAATGGTCTTGAAAGACCCAATCAGCTCATGTGGGCTAAATTTGAGGAGTCGGTTACGCCATGACTCCATGATTTCAGCGCGTTAATTACACGCTAAAGGCCTATAAATAGCCATGAGCCGCTATGAACAGGCACAAACAGTAACTGGAGAGAGAGTAGAGAGCTACTACTCATGTTCTGAGGCGCTCCTTTGAGATGATCTAAAATTAACAGCAGCCACCAATGGCGGCTCAAGCACTCGACGGAGGCTAATTTCCTCCTCAAATTGAAGCGATATTGGTTTGATCGTCAACAAGAAGTAAGCTCGACTCAAGCATCGAGCGAGGCATCTCACCGCCACACAGAGCCCACATTAAACAAAGGAGAAGTCGAATCAACCTTCTCCTCTTCTGTACTTGAGAAAGAGCAGTTGTAACGAGATTCTTACCAGGTGATAGAATCTCATCTCAAAACTAAAATAGTTAAGAGAACAAATCGTTTCGTATCTTTTTTGGGATCCAACAAAAGATGGCGACCACACTGGGAGCAATCATTCTGTCAGAAGAATTGGTCACATGGTATTATGTCTTTAACGTTTAAAGTCATTTTCATCTTTGACATCTCAATGAGTGACGCATGATATTTACATAGACTGCTAAATTAAAGAGAGGAAAAAAATATTACATAATAAGGAATGGGTTCCCAACCTTATTAGTGCCAATAACCTGACTGCCATAAGCTATTTATGGTGAGGAATTATTTTTGTGCAATTACAGCTTTACTAGGAATATAGCAAAAAATGTACTACAACGCAAACTGACCGTCATTTATTATAGATCATAAGGAATCTTCATCCTTGGATGTACTATTGATTGCCCTTCATAAGCTATTGTCTAGCTAGGGTCAATAAAAAATAGTGTCATTTGCTTTAGGATAGCTTGAAACGAATTGTTGATGATGTGACTCTATGGCATGTAAATGATGATGGAATATCATTCAATGATGCTAGAATTGGAGCCTTGGTGGTGAAAGTAGAGCACAAAATAGCAGGGGCGAATCTACATTGATCAACGTGGCCCCACTTTGATCAAGGAGAAGAACCTCTAAGTTTCCAAGTTCCCATTGGAAGAATGATTCCGCTCAACAAAAAAAAATTGGGTTTTTACATCAATTTTTTTAATTTTTACTTAAATTAATACTTATAATTTTAAAAAAAATTAATGTAAACCACATTTACTTGCTAACATATTTACAATATCACACCTAATCTAATGTTCTGCCAAAAAAATATGTGAAATGACCATATTATCTTCATCATTTTCTTATTTTTTCATCTCCTTCCTCACAAACCCAAACCCTAAGCCTAGCCTCCTCCTCCTCCTCCTCCTCTTCTCCATGTCTTCCGTCTCCCTCCTCCCGCAACTCTCCTCCCCCTCTCTCGTTCTCCCTCTTCCTCCCAAACCTCCCACTCTCTCATTCCTTCCAAGTAGAAACTAGGATTAGGCTTAGAGTTTGGGAGAGGTGACGGCCATAGATTAAGGTTACGGTTTAGGGGGAGGTGGCAATCATGTGTTAGGGTTTTGAGGGAGGTGATGGTCATGAGTTAGGGTTGGGGTTAGGGTCCTGAGGGAGATGACGACCATGAGTTAGGATTAGGGTTAGAGTTTGTAGAAGAGGAGGATGGAGGAGGCTAGGATTAGGGTTAGGGGCTGGAAGGAAGAAGATGGTAGTAAAATAGGAATATTTGATATTTCGTGGGTGAATAATAAAAAAAGGTGACATTGCAAACATGTTAGCAAGTAAATGTGGGTTACATCAAATTTTTTTTGAGGTAGTAAGTATCAACTTGGGTAAAAGTAAAGATAATTTTGATGCAAAAACCCAAAAAATTTGAAGATTCCACAATACCCTCTTAAGATTTGAGATTTGCACAGAACCCCTTCAACTTTCAATGTTTTTCAAAACACGCTATTTTTTTATTAGCACAAATATCTATCTGCATAATTTTACTACCGTGTGAACATTGCAGTTAATATTTTTAAGGGTTTTTTTTAAAGATGTTGAAAGTTGAAGGAGGCTGTCTGAGAACCCTTAACTTTAAGAGAGTTTCTGATAGTTTGAAAGCTAAATGGGTTATCCAAGAAACGCTCGAACTTAGGAGTGCAGATTCTGTCAGAACATCTTAGAAATAGGGTGATCTATACTATACGCGGGTGGTTAGGAGGTTAGTTTAAGAATTTTAGATATTCCATCTATTGTTCAAACTGCCTGTTTCCTATAGGGATGGTTCAGATAGGATTTTTAGTGCGAACTTAAGGGGGTTTCTAAATTTTATCCACTAACAATCACCTTTCAATTTAAGTTCACAAGTACAACCGTCACAAATGACATAAATTGAGAAAGACGTATTTAAAAGTGTACTAATGATGAAATTACATAGTATGTACTTTTCTTTAAAATATGAAAACTGTCAGGGGCAATTGTAAAAGTTTTTTAATTGTTAATTACGCAGTGACACCACTTTTAAGAAATCTTGAATCCATAATTGCAAACTAGTGTTTTTGTTAATT
>BQKN01063651.1:76097-110318 GCA_022839385.1 Asparagus kiusianus
TGTTGGTAGTAGCAGTCAAGAGATAACAGAATATATGCTATGGGGATAGAATTGAGGATGAAAGTAGACAAGAGAGAGTGGTGTAGGTTTCATTGGTAGATATTTGAGATGCCGCGGTCGGTAGACGACCTCACAAAGTGGCCATCATATCGTCTTTGTTTCATGTTCTCTCTCTTTTGATAAAACAGAAAAGTTTGTTTGTAGACTTTCCTTCGTTGCTTTCGAACAATTTTTACAAGTCACTGTTCCATCTAGAGTAATGACCGTCGTCATCAATTCTTAATATCTATTACTAGCGCTACTGCACGTGCAACCTACGTTTATACTTAACTAGGTGGAATGTGTGCGCTTTATACTTAACTAGGTGGAATGCATGTGCATGCACACGGTCAGATATTATGAGTTTTAGACCTTTTGTAGTTTTTTTTCTATGTAAATTATATATAACTTTTAAATTAAATAGTAAACATAATTAACAATAGTTTTAATTTATATATAAAAATATTATTTCTTGCTAGGTGAATATTAGAATAGCAAACTTCTTTTGCTCTAATAATATGTTCTAACGCAACTCTCCTATTATTTATGAAAGAAATCCGTTAATTTTAAAGGAAAAATTATGTTACTGTAATTGGCTGTTACCTCGTAAATCAAACACAATATAAATGGTTGTTATTTTCATAGTCACTTAGGTTCATTATATATGAACAAGTGATCCTTAGCCTATTCGCATACTTAGCTGCAGACTTCTAGTTGAGGCAAAAATGGACTAAACATAGATAATTAGATTACCATATAAGTTTGTAGTGAGAGATCTTACAACAAAAAACCACTATGCACAAAAGAGAGGAGCTTAAGATAATCAAATTACCAAGCCATCAATGCCCTATCCTCATACCTCACCCTTTACACAGAAAACCAAATAAATAATTGTTGTGCGCGGCGGAAGCCAAAACCAAATCGATGTGCTTCGAGAGACCAAATCAAACAAACACTATGAGAAGACCAAACAATGCAAAATAACGACACAAACACAAGCAACTAATTTTAACATGGTTCAACAAGTTGCCTACGTCTACGGGGCAAGAAGGGGATGCGGTTTTCACTAATAGAGAAGAAGAGTACAAACTGAGATTACAAAATCACACAAACTTACCAATTAATTTCACCAACAAATCTCTAATTCTCTCCAAACAAAACCCTAACCAATAGCTCCAGAAAATACCTCTTTTCTGTGCTCCAAATATCTCATTCGCTGCTCTCTAAACCTAAAACGTATTCCTATATATATAGAAATACTAAAACCAAAATCATACTAGGAAATCTAAAACCAAAATCAAAACAGATTAGGAATCCTAATAACTTGTTACCAAAACAGATTAGGAATCCCAATAACCTGTTACCAAAATATATTAGGAAACATATTAGGAACTTGCGATTCACTAATAGAGAAGTAAATTTTCATTTTCTCGCTTTCCTACCCCAAAAGTGGACGGATTGGGAGGAGAGAGATCGAGTTCTAAGTGACCTTTTCTTAAAATTTTAAGATTACCCCTAAATTTAAGTCATATTTGTCAAGTAATTTCCCTCTCTTCATATTCTCTAGTTTAAACAAGCACAAATCATAGTGCACTGCCACCACTCTATTCCCCTAGTTATTTATCTAAATACAACTAGTTCTATTATACCCCCTCTCTTTCCACCCTCTCCATTTGAAATTACTATAATCATTCTTCTTTCCTAGCCTCTTTCGTATCAGAACCCATTGGAGGTTTTGAACTGCTAGACTTTTTTATTCAACTACAGACCACCACCAGTAACATTTTTTTTTTATTATTAAAACTCCCTGATGACAGTTAGAATGAATTGTTATTTGCTTCACGAGCAGGAACATGTTATCTTTGCATACTTCAAATTTTCTACTACATTGCCCTCCCTCCTCTCCCATTTCAAGGATAAGGATAACACGGACCGTTATACAAAATGTTACGTCATAAGCAACAATCTCGAACAGTTCGTGATATCATATTTGTTCCTTTTGCGCAAAACCTTTCAAAGTTCATGATACAGTCTTATGAACCCTAAATAGTATAGGATTTACATAAATATAAAGAATATAAAAATGGGAGAGTGAAACAAAAGTTCAAATGTTACAAGGTCCCCATTTATTCCACCAGAACAATTTTCGTATCAACCAAACCCCTTTTTTGCCATCAATTGGTGAGTCTAATTCTAACATGGCCTCAACGGCTGTAATGTGTCGTATTGTCGCGATGAAGTGCTTCGCTCTTTCTCAAATGCTATCTAGTATAACATCTCAAGCGGAGGCGGGAATAGGCAATAGACCATTGTGCCGAAGCAGGGGCTCTGGCGATGGTTCTCTTCCTCGAAATTCAACAAACACCTGGCATTTGCATTCAAACATATGCTCATTGAGTAACGTAAATAGGACAATTTTCCAAACCCTTTTGTTATTTTGCCGAAAGTTCATCATTTTTCATTTTTTTTTAACTTTTAAAGTGAAGACATGGTACCCAACATTATTAACTTTAACTAGGCCGGATGTTGGGACACCAGGTCAAACGAGCATAGAGAATTAACCAATCCATGATTGGCAACATCTTCGAAAGACAAAACTTCAGCCATCAATGCTCACTTGACTGAAAGTTGGTCATTATTTGTAAATAAATAGTAAGTTACTGAGTTTTTAATTACATATTAAAAACGGTTCTTTCAAAAAAAATTCATAACGTAAATATTGATTGACATGAAGCAGTCAAAGATAAAACTTTTTACCATTTCATAGAACCAATGTGAGAAAGGACTACGATTCAAGATCAAAACAAAGAATTACGATTCAAGATCACACCAATGACTGCTGAAGCAAAGATCTGGACAATTTCAAAATTTTACAGATAAATTTTGCAGAGGACAAACCTGAAGCGGTGCTTTTCCACCTCCAAGAGCAAGAACTGTTTCTCTAAACCTCTGACCAGTTTCCTTAATAGCCTGAGGTGATAAACGTTGCTGATTAATTATCATGAAAGCAAAGGTTGTTGGTAAAATATTTCAACCAAGCCAACCAAATCCATCATTACGATGAGCTCAGATTAATTTGAAGAATTTCAGTTAAGTAACAAGTTGCCTAACTAAGATTGATAGCCATCAGAAGTAAGGCTTGTTGGGGCTGGCTGGTAATCCACACCAATACTTAGCTCAAATTCATGTTAGCCCTCAGCTTGAATATGTAATACTAAGATCTACCTATAACACTGGCCTCAGTCAATACATCAGCAATAAATAAATAAATAAATAAAAGAAAGCCAAACAAACAATAGAAAAAGATGCCAGCTGAGCTACCAAATTAGGAGATGTGTAAGATTTATAAGCATGTAGCTTTTTTCTAAATTAATTAATAACTAACCAGCAAGTGGCCAGCATGCATTGCATGGTGGAATATAAATTCGAAGAATGGCAATACGAGCATTGCCATTGCAAGAAGAAGTAAGCAAGCTGAAGTCATCGAGCTGAAGCATTACCTTATCACTGTCTAATCCAGCATCCTCAAATGCTGAGAAAGCATCAGCTGATAAAACCTCTGCCCACTGCAAAGTTGAAGAGAGAAAATAAGTCCTACAATAAAAATAAGTAAGAAAATTGTACAATAAAAGTAAGGATATAGGTCATTTTGACTTCTCAATGAGAAAAAGATAGTGTGCCATCAATTGGTACATTGTAAATTAATCAGTTGGTAGCTATCAACATAATGTCAATAGAGGATATATTTCAAGTACAGATTTCTAAGCAACAACAAAGGTCCATGGGAATCAACTGATGGTACATGGTTGCCACTGCTGAAGTTTCATGAAATACATGAGAAATAAGGGAACTAACTCAATTTACGCTAGAATTTATTTTTATTTATTACCTACAAAAGATCCAAGTGCTGAAACTCATCTACAAAGACTAAAAACAATTAGGTTCTAGATGTTGTTGTTTCCTCCATGTCAACGTGAAACCAACTAATATCATATGCAACATGTCAAGCTTTCATGCACAAAAATTAGTCAATACTACCTTGTAGTAATAAGGAGCTAAATAGAACAACATTCCAGAAAGATACTCCTTTATAGGTTTTTTCAAGAAGATTACACTTTTTTTCTTCAAATCACAGTTATAACTAGATTTCCATCTTTAATCTCCATTTCTATGATAAGAGCATGCTGAAAATACAAATGAAAACAAATACATTCTTAATGAGAAAGATATGAAGCGGAAAATTATAAACAGCCTGATATCATGTTAACACAGTTTTCTATCATGCGGCAACAAAAATAAAAAACATAAAAAAATAAAAAAAATAAAAAAATAAAAAATTGTCAAGACAATATATAAATATAAGGGGGGGGGGGGGGGGAAGGCGATTCATATAATTGAACAAGAAATGTGGATGAAAACCAACATGAGAATATAAAAAAAATAAGTAACTGAAAAGTGAAAGGGTTCAGAAAATAGGTACCTTATAACTATAGTATCCAGCAGCATATCCACCTGTTAGCAGAGAACAAGCCAGATAACATAGAAAAGTCGTAAGAACCCAGAGAAAGGACATATAAAATATTGCACTGTAGAAACCGAGAAAAGGGGCAGAATAAACCTGCAAATATATGGCTGAAGCTACAGAGAAATCTATCCTCTGGTAGTGGAGGAATAACTTGTGTACGGTTCCCCACTCTTTGATCAATATCATATATAGATTCTGGTCCATCAGGAGTATACTTTGTATGAAGTTCCAAATCTAAGCTAGCAAACCGAATCTGTGGAGAGAGTAAAGATGCTAGTTACCAATTATCCACATGATAAAGTTTTTAAAAAAAAAAAAAAAATTGCAGCAGCTCCAAATGCAATCCTTTAGAAGGTATAGGACACCTGCAATATGCCTCAAACAAAATCCATGTGCACTGGAAGAGGATCTAGGACTGGGTTGAAATCATTTGGAATAAATAAAAAAAATGCACAATGTAAAGAATAAATTAAATAAATGTACAATCTTAGTTAAATTGTTGTTGTTAGAAAAGGATTAGCATCTTGCTGCTGATGGAATCCATTTTATTCAGGATGCTACTTAGCATCACAATCAGAATTTGAAGGATTTTCTTTTTTCCCTTTTTTTTAAGTTTGAAGATTTTGAATCCTAAAAGAAGTATTAACCTTGCGACCTTTTTTGTTCAATTATGCTGACAATAAGGGAAGGTTACAACAAAAAAGAATGAATAACAAGATAATGAAGTCCTTTCCAATATTGGTCAGAATTTTTGGGCAAAGCCGCAAAGGAACCCCAAATCCAGTATCCAGTGTCAAATTTAAATCAGCATAATAAAAATTAGCTTTGCTTCAACTTTTTTATCAAAATCTGAAAGATGAAACATTTTTTCTCCAGGAAATCAATGACGACAAAATCAAGAATTATATATAATACACTATTCTACATCAAGGAAAATGGGAAAACAGATTAAGTTTCAACATTTTTCATTGTGTACATATCAGAGTCATGATAAGTAAGTCGGGTTTCTAATAGAAAATCAGCATGTGGCACAAGTTTCACAGGGCATATACATCACAGAAATGACAAAAAAGATTACATAGCCAAAAGAGATAGCTCTGATGCAAATGTCAACAAGATAGATAAATAGTCAACTGCCACTGTTTTATGTATCAAGGTTACACCTATTTCTGCTACAGAAGCAAATCAAATACTTAAAGCCTATTGTTCTGATGAATAAGAAGTATATATCAGATAACTACCTGACGAAGATTCATAGAACCAGCACGAAATGTTCTTGCAGTAAGAAGCTTCAAATATACTTCTTCAGGAAGAGATTCACCAGTCTCATAATGTTTTGCAATGCTCATTAGAGTATCCCTGAGATAATTGCAAGAAGATAAAATCTTAAAATAACAATTATGTAATATACTTGGAAAAACATGCAGCATCTGATAAGATAAATTCAAGTTATAAAATCCACCTGATTTCAAATAAAGTTCATTGTCATCCATAGATACATTTAAAGTTTCTGATACCAGAAGTTTTGGAAGACAACTCTAGACATGAATTCTTCAACAAAGGATCAAACATGCTACTAGAGCTTATTGTCATGCACACTTTATTACATATGGCTGCCATAATTGTTCTCCCTAAAATATGATAGGACGGGAAAGAATCCAAGATTATGGGACTTGCATGAACTTAAATTTCTTAAAACCCTGCATGATTATATGCTATATATAGACTATAGTATTGGCCTCATACATTTTCTTCACCTAGAACATTTAGCAAAGTAATCCCTTGTTCCGACCTCCATACAAATCTTTCTTTCTGGCGTTTTGCAGTATGCATTCGATAAAATCAATCACTGGAAAGAAATAAAATTTGGTAACTCTAACATTATTTGGCAAACATGCCCATCTGATCAAAATGAAATCAAGTTATAGAATGCAAATGATCCCAAATAGAGTTCAATGGTCATCTAAAGCCACATTTAGAGTTTCTAATATCAAAATGTTTGAAATATAACTCTAGACCATAACAAGATAAGGACCCAGAGTGCTAGAAAGCTTTTGTCCCCCCAACTTCAACTTCCCTCGGTTGTATAGTGTTCCTTCTTTCTAACTCATATGATAGAAAAAGGACAAAAGAGTACAAGACTTGCAGGAACCTAATGTTCTTAAAACATGGACGATTAGGTGGTATAATATTGACCTCATACTTGACCTTGAACTGGAAACATTTAGCATAGTAATCTAGGTAGCACTGACCTTCATATGATTACTTATATCTAGTGTTTGCACTCTGGGTTTGGTCAAATGACTCAAGTCAACAAATGGGTTTGTCATTTTCAATTGGCCCATAGAATTTTGAGGAGGCAATTTATAGCTGAGTAGAAATTCTCCATTGTTACCACATCTAGACTCTAGAGAGATCCAAACAGTGATCTCCCCGCTTGGAATGTGTCTTGCTCACGTGACCTAGCTCAGTTGGCAATTAATGGGTTTATAATAGTTACCAGTGAAGTTGGCTGGACCTGAAACATTTTTATCAGCTGGCATACTGCAACATGTAGTTACTAAATAGTATCAAATATAAGCGTTACTATTAAATAAAGGGGTTTTTCCTAGAAACCACCTTAAAGTTAGGGTAAGCATATGGCTACCATCTTTCATTTTCAATTTTAAACATAAGCCACCTTTAAAGTGGGTTTTTGTTGCCATCAACCACCTGCCAATCAAAATTTTCACCAAAATCTAAAATTAGCCTTAACTCACACCCAAGGCACATGACTCATTTTTTAGTGTTCAGGTCTTGTTAGGATACAACTGACATACTTTGAACTTGAATTTTTTAAACTTATTTTTGATTTTTTATGAAAAATTGTCTTGGAGGTGGTTGATTGCAACAAAAACCTACATTAAAGATGGTTTACGTACAAATTGAAATTGAAAGGTGGTTATCGTATAATTACCCCATTTCTAAGGTGGTTTCTAGAAAAAACCCTAAAACACACTAGAACCTTTCTATTTTATTATTTAACATGCGTTCATGGTAATGTGATGCCAAATAAACAAACTTGATATTTGTCGAGAACTTAAACATCCAATTATAACTTGCAAAGGAAGTCCATCCAGCTTCAATATTTAAGAATCCAGATTTATTCTATAAAGATGCGAGAGTAGTTTAAGACAATAATATAAAATATCAATATGGACTAGAGATTCAGGAGAAAGAATTGTAAATTGGTTACCTATGGTAACACCAATTTTCCATGAATTGAGATGGTAATTCAACAGCATCCCACTCAATCCCCCGAATTCCAGCTACTAATCCCTCGTCTTGTTTGGTAAGCATATGCTGAAGTGCATGACCAAATTCATGGAACACAGTCTCAACCTACACAAACAGAACAGCTAGTTTGAGGTGCACCAATTAGAAGAAACAGCCTATAAAGTTAACTCCTGATTAGGAAAATCCGCTCTTCTCAGCAAGAAGAATGCTCGTCACTAATATAGGACTCCATTGAGCTGGTCGTATGGTTATATAGTCTAGAGTCATGTGCTTTCTTACTTCATGGTGAATTTATTTCCTTTCCAGCATTCATCACCATCATATAAGCCCACTTTCCATCAAAATGGGTTCTGTTATGGAGCCCAATTCCATGAAAGATTCAATGTCTATAACAGTTTGTGAATTTGGGGTAAAAGCTTAGCTGCTGCTGCTGCTGCTATTTTTACTGCTGCTGTTATTGTAAACATGGCATCAAACCTCTAAACTGATGTATTTCTTGTCTGAGGAAACTATTAACAGGAGTGCTAGTAATTCTAGAAGCATTGTTAGTTGAAAACCTACCTTACTGGTGTTTCAGATAAATTCTCACAAAAAAAGAAAGATATGGGAACTAGCCAAAGAAGATAATTTGTATTAGGAAATTAAATCCAACGTTTAGCGCCCAAGAGTCAAACTCAAAATTCACTTTATAGCTTTAAAAAGAGAGAGAGTCAATTTAGAGAAGGTTGGTTTCTTTTAGTATGATCTACCATAACTTTCTGCCACAATTACCTCACGGAAGGTCATGAGACTTGGTTTTCCACCAAGTGGTGGTGTTTGATTGCAGACCATGTGTGCAACAGGCAACCTAACAAGGGAACCATCACGTGCAAGTACTCGGCTGCGAGCAAAAACTTCATCCATCCATGCTCCACCGCGCTTTTCAGAAGGCCTTGAATAAGGATCAAAGTAGAAGTAGGCTATTGGATTGCCTGAAGAATCTTTGACACAATAAAATCTAACATCAGGATTCCAGACCTGCAAATAGAAAAAAAAAATACAATGAAGAGTCAGCAAGCACTAGCTCTTAATGTTATAGGAAGGGACAATAAAGATGAGCAACATCACCGGAGCCAAACCGTCTGCTGGTTCAATATTTATATCAAAAAGCGCATTTGCAAGGCTAAAAAGGCCATCCATGACCTTAGGCAATGAAAAGTATGGGCGCAATTCCTCCTGCAATGTAATGTAAAAATCAGAACATTGTAAATAGTACCCTTGCATGGAATATTTATGAGATCATTGTTAAGCTGCAATTTAGTTCCATGCATAATGCATATGTAGCAATGAAAACAAAGTTTCTGCAGAAACAGGATCAGTATTTGGCATCTTATTTTAACTTCCCATTCCAATCAAAAGAATACTCTAGAAGAAAAATTGCTGGTGCTCGTTAAGTAAAATAGATAAATTTCAGCATACAATTTATAAGCAATCACCAAAGTGATGAAGACCATTCAACCTCATTGATGTTGTACTTGGCCTCCCGAAGTCTTTCACTCCAGAAACTAATGTCCCAGTGGGTCAAGTTATCAGCTTCTGCAGCACCCTTTTCTCTAGCAAATACTTTAAGCTCTTCCATATCTACATAACACAAAGAAACAATCAAGTCGAATGACTTTTTTTAACAAAAATTCCTTGTTGATAGGATTACCTCATAAAAACAATTAGTTAAAAAAATAAAAAATAGTAATCGCAGTTAAACCAACTTCTTTTTTTATTTTAAATACAATCTCTCAAAGGATTAAAATCAAAAGGAAGGCAAATATCATAAATTGCATAGTAAGCTATGTCTAAATAGCAAATGTTTGAGTAACAATTTTATGGCAAGACTCAAATTTAGAGCTGAGACATTTGTTATATATCTATCTCAAAAGCGTGATACAGCCAGACAACTTCAGATTAAACGAGTTCACAGGACATTTTCTCCTTCGCATTACAACAAGAGTTAGTCAAGTAAAATTGCTAATTCCTTATTTATTTGTCTACATATCATATGTTTCCATAGCTTGTAAATTAGTACAATTAGAACGTTGTCAGCATAAATGACAAATCCTAGAGAGCTATGACATGTCCTAGTCCTGTGAGTATACTACAACATTACAACATTATGGCCTATCCATAAACACAAAACTGTGGTTGTCAATATGACGAGATCATCAAGTATTTCAGACAGCAGCTCTGAAACAAGTGGGATAGAAAATGCTGGACCCATCCCCCCAAATGCACCTAGAGGTTATTATTCCCACATTCTTACCCCACATGGTTAGAGTCTCTGAAAACTTGCTATTATCACACTGCTCCAGAGATCTATGAGACCACAGTGACAATAATCACATGCATGAGGGGTGTATTATCCCATTGAGTAGAAATAATGACATGAACTTCTGCATCTTCCATTAAAAATATCACAACTCAGTTAAGCATATGGAGGGCAAAACTCTCTAGTTAAATGTGCTCAAGCTCCAGAGATTTCAGGGTGGGTTACCTCCTTGGAGATTCTCACTCAAGGCATTATGTTATGCTTCTCAGATAAGATACACTATAAACTATTTTAGGTACTTATCCTTACTGGCTGCTATAGTACAACGCAATTCAAGAGTAAAACATCATTCATCAGATTTAACATCACCAAAGTTTCGGGTCTTGAATGTCAGAAGCATTATACAGATACCCTAAGGTAATGAGAAATAGACCATCTAAATAGAAAATGCACAGTTAAGAAGTTTTACAGACGCATGCACGTGAATGCATGCATGCATAACACATGGCTAATAAATTTATTCTCCATTAAGTGGCTGCGAAATATGACTTTTTACTCCTTCCTAATATACAATCTGAAAAGTCTTCAATTGGTTGAAACAAAGTAAAAGTGTCCTCTTTGCTGTAGAAAATGTTTCAATTATCAAAGATATCATTGGTCTATAGACGTCTCCATTTATTAATTTAGCAGATTAGGGATGATACTGTTAACTCCGGAATTGTGTCATAATGCAACTCGATATGGAAGAATTTCATAAGACCAATCTTGTAAAGTTAGGTCCAAATTCCAATTACTTCTTGAAGTAGCCAACACAAATAACAAACACGAGGGTTTCTCCATTTGGTAACTGATTTCTAAGATTAAGAAATTTTATCGACAAGCTGATGTTCAATAAAGTGAAATTTAAAGAAAAGTTGGTTGTCCAATTACAAGTTGTAACCTCCCTATAAAGCAGTGTATACAATAATATTGAATAAGATACACGTGCAGATGTCACTTGATTAGTGAGAGGATGGGTTCCACGAATTCCATGTGCATTGACCAAGCCTCAATCAACATATATGTTCTAACATTCTATTGATGTTTACCTCAAGAAAAAAATTATATATTCTATTGATGTTTGTGAGTGTATGGGAGGGAGGGGAGGAAGGCTTGCGCAATTCTACTTTCTCAGGTGGGTTTGCACAATTCTACTTTCTCAGGTGTCACCAATCACCCTCTATTAACCGATACCAGATACCCTTCATCTAGTGAAAGTTTTCAAGCTTGCAAGAACGAGAAAAAATGTTAGCTAAGAAAAACCTTGTACTGCAGGATCCCAAGAAGCACTTCGCACTTTTTCAAGAAGCTCTTCTGCTGACCTAATTGTAGCCATTTTCATTGCCATGCTTACCTACAGAGGACATCTCTTTATCACAACCCTCGCAAACTCTGAAAAATATAAGCCAATCAAGTGAAAAATATACCTCAGCATAGTTATTATAGCCAAGAAGCTTAGCTTTCTCCAACCTCAGCTCCAAAATTTTAGCAACAATAGGAGAGTTATCAATGTCTCCACTAGATGCACGGGTAACATAAGCACGATAAACTTCTTCACGCAATGACCGGTTTTTTACATGCTGCATTACTGGAGTAAAGCTGGGAGCATCTAATGTGATTACCCAAGGCCCGTCTTCGGCAGAAGCATTTTCATGACCCTGTTGAGGCAGATAACTAGCATGAGCTAAATACAAAAGCAAAAAGTTACATGTTAGAGAAACTGTAGAGTAATAAACTTCACTTATCTATGTACAAAATGAAAAGACATACCTTGGAAGCAGCTGTTTGTGCAGCTAGGCCAAGAGCTGAAGGAGGGAGACCTTCAATTTCTTTCTTATCTGTAATTAGCTTTTCAAATTTCTTGGTAGCATCCAACACATTTTCACTAAACTTTTGAGATAACTTTTCAAGTTCCTGTAAACAAGTTTAAATGAATAGATAAATAAAAGAAAACTGTAACAAAATAGAAAAGAAAACATGGAGATTCTGGCAAATTCAGCATTGTTGCATATTATTCAAGATGCACACTGGTTTTTCACCTGCAAACATTTATTTTGTGACATAGAGAACAAATTTTGTCGATATCAATCAAGATGCAAAAGATGACAAAAAGCAGTCAGTAGAATGATATGCACATACCTGCTCAATTTCATTAAATTTCTCTCGTTTTTCATCCTCAAGAGCGACACCATGGAGAACAGCTTCTTTAATCTGAGCTGTAAAGAAGGTAAGAAAAATCTGAAAGCATGAGGAACAATTTTACACAAAACTGACTGTTTAACTTACAAGTGATAAAATTGCTTCAAGAAAAATGCGATAAAATACTACAGAGATTTAATCAAACATTATCAAAACTCATATTTCCTTATAAATGTGGGAGTTTGGGAAAACTTTTCATGGTCAATATTACCCTTAACCTTTTTGGATATTGCATTCTAACATTATCATAATTAGATCTTTAACCAAAATTTGATATGAAAAGAGGTCACACAGTGAACTAATTCCCAATCCTATTGGAAGATAACATGTGTCCAACTAATTCTATCTTCCTCAAAATTCTCATTAAATTAAAACTATTCATATCCATAATTAGAGAATTCTATCCATAAAACAGTAGAAAATTCTAATAGTAAAATCTTTGTTAATTCTAAACGAATTGTAACTATCCACAATTAAAAAAAAATCTAAAAAGTATCATGTGTCCCTCCTTAATTATTTTCAAAAAATAAATTTCAATAAACCTCTCATAACTTTGAATGAGCACAAACTCCCAAAATGCTCCTAACTCTCATTAAATCATCAGTAAATTTCATAATTTGAGAAAACACCCAGAATATTTTGATTTTTTACACTTAACCTCCATAATAGCGTTATCCCAAAATTTTACATTGATGAAAAGTAACCCTCAGGGTCAGTATATACCCCTCAAATCATTCTTATTTGCAAGATAACCCATAAACTTACAAACAACCCTAAAAATATGAAAAATTACAAATAGCTACCTAAAAAAATCTAAAATTACAAATAACACGTAGAAAAATTTGAAAGCTACAACTACCCCCCCTAATTTCCTGAAACTTATAGAAGATCCACCGCCAAATAAGGATATTATAAACAAACCCTTCAAAAAAGGGGATAAAACATACAGCCCCAAGAAATCTGAACTTGCAAACAACCCTTGAAATCTAAAATTTGAAAAAAAAAAGAATCTTAAAATTCTAAAATTATAAATGCTCGCTAAAAGTTCATAAATTGCAAACCTCTTAAAGAATCCAAAAAATACAAAAAACCCTCTTAAATTTTGAAAATTATAAACAATTCCTTAAAAATTTAAAATTCAAACAAACACATTAAAATATGAAAATTACAACAAAAACCCATAAAAAGGATAAATGATAAGCAGAACCCTGAAAATTTTTAAAATTGCAAACAACCGCCTAAAAATCTTAAACAGACCCTTTAAATTAGAAAATTATACAGAAACCCCAAAAAATTACAAAAAAACCCGGAAAATATAAAAAGTACAAAAAAACCGCCAAAAAATTGAAAACTGAAAACTGAAAACAAATCCCTTTAAAATACAAAAAATATAATCAACCTCTTGAAAATTCTGATAATTACAAACCTTTGAAAAAATATGAATACTATTAACATCCATTATTTGGAGTTATTTGCCAAATACTATTGGGGATTAAGAGGAAAAACGTAAAACTTATTGGGTTGTTTGGGTGTATTTTGTTCATTTGACTACACATTTAACTAATGATGTTAATTTTGACTATTTTCTATCAAAAATTATTAGGGGTTTAGTGAGAATTTTAAAGATATTAAGATTTAGTTCCAAACAATAAACTTATCGGGGTTTTAGTGAAATTTACCATATGTTAATTTTGAGGGTTTTCAGAAATGGCAAAAAACCCTTGAAAAATCTAAAAATTGAGAAACGACTCTTAACATTCTAAAATTATAAATGAACCCCAAAACATTCATAAAGTACAGACCTCTTAAAAAATCTAAAAATTATAAACAACTCCCTTTAAAATTTGAAAATTACAAACAACCCCCTAAAAATTCAAAATTTCAAACAAACACAAGACAAATATGAAAATTACAAAAAATTCAATTAAAGCAAAAAAATACAAATATCAATCTAAAAATTTTAAAAATGCCAACAGCCCTCTAAAAGTCTGAAGAAATCGTAAATAGACCCTTTAGAAAATTACTAATAAACCCCGACAAAATTACAAAAAATACCTCAAAAATTATAAAAAGTACAAACAGACGACCAAAAAAATCTAAAGTTAGAAATAAATCCATTTAAAATCCAAAAAATTACAATCAACTTGTTGACAATTCTAACAATTACAAACAAACCTCTAAAAAAATCTAAAAATTATAAATATCCAATATTTGGGGTATTAGGGGTTAAGTGAAAAAATGTAAAACTTATTGGGGTGTATTTTAGTCATTTGACTATACATGAACAAATGATGTTAATTTTGAGGGTTTTCCATCAAAAGTTATTGGGGTTTAGTGAGAGTTTTTATGATAATGGGGATTTAGTTCCAAACAGCAAACTTATTAGAGGTTTAGTGAAATTTACCCATATCTTAATTTTGGATTTTTTCAATATGTACCCCTCAAATTGTAATTGTAAGTATTTTTAAATTTGCCCATAACTCATGATAATAGTAAGTTTGCCTCTAAATTCATTTTATTCCCTTAACTTTACACATCGTCATAATTCAATGTTAAAAAAACAAACAAACCTACCTTTGCAGGCACGAGCATTACACTTATGTAATTTAGCTAGAAGCCGATAACTTCTTTGGAAGCAGTTATATCTCTTTTCCCTAATGAATTTTATCCTAAGTTGAAATACCAGTATGGTTTCATTGGATTGCCTTTACGGGATATATTTTTTAAGATATAATATCAGAAAACCTCCTTGAGTATAGTGACTATCAGAAAACCTCTTTTAACTTTTATAGTTTATGAGAACAACTCCATCAACTTTGAGATTTTATCTAAAAATCCCCCTAAATTCATCGCTTTTAGCGGGGTTTCCTGATATAATCTCAAAAGTTAACGGGATTTTCAAATAAACCTTAAACCTAAGGGGGTTTTCTAATATTTTCAAAGTTATATGAGTTATCTAATCATAGTCCAAAGTTAAGGGGAGTTCTCTGATATTTAGGCTTTAAAATATACTTTGTTCACATAGCTATCTGTAGTAAACATGAGGTATATCATTTACCTAATAAATGACTATATCAAATAGAAAAGATGCAGCATTTTACTATAAGCAACCAACTTAGTAGAAAAGGTTTTCTTATGACTGAAAAAGAGTAGTTTGAAAAGTAAAAACTTAGATATTTAGGCTTTTGAAATGTTCAATAGTTATGTTAAAAAAAATTATCTGTGTAAAATTACTCATATAAGGACTCATAATTTACAACTAATTTCTAAATTAATGCATTCTATTTCAAACATTTTATCTTTCCGATATCATACTTTGAAGACATATGCGACAACAGGTATAAATTAGTTCTAGCCATTAAGTTTTTTTGATGGTTTAATTATGAGATGTTTAATAAGTATCATTTTAAAATATTTAGGGTCTTCACTAATTGCGAGTCTTTGAGATGTTCAATAAGTATGTTAACTAAAAATAATTATGCGAATAAAAATACGCATATAGGTATCGTTTAAGTTTTTATGATGTTTTGATTATAAGATGTTCAATATAAATTATTTCAAAAGATTTGGGGTCTTCATCACTTGAAATTATTTTGACAGGCTTGAATTAGAATAACTACATCATATTAGAATATCACTAGCCATCAGGTATTAAGAAATAGAGATAAGCCCTGATAAAAGGTGCAACTAAGGTAGTTAAGCCAAAAAAGTTCTAAATTGCAAGTTTAATCGAATGAGATGGAGAAAGTTACTTAACTAAAGAGGAACTTGATACTCATTAAAAAAAAGTAATTTAAATTTATGAGCATGAGCATATCTCTAATCACGTGAAATAGTCAAAGTTAGCTATAAAGCAAGTTATGTCTCAAAAAACAAGTCACTTTACTAAGAAAAGGATACATACTAGCGTGAAATATATCAACTAATTATTTCATAGCTGGCTAACTTTGACAATCCAAGACATAAATAAATAGAATATAAATATATTATCTTGACAAAATTCTCATAACTAAGATCTGTGGTTATTGTTGTATGATCTTTCCTTAGAACGTATTAGCCTTATGGAGCATCACATTCAAGGGGAAATTGTTAGATTATTTAAATTGTGTAGGGTATAAAATTTAGGATATTATACTGTGAATTTGTGCAAATTATCAGATGACAGCATAGGATTGCGATGAGAAACTAATTATTTGCATAAAATTATAGTTTTTCATAAAAGGATTTTGACCTTCATGTACTATTTATTGTAAATTATACTTGAATTGACCATGTAATTCTGACTTTGATCATGGTAATTTTAATAAATTTTGATTTACTATATAATTATATAGATAATAAAGCATTTTACTTTTTCACATGGAAATAAAAAATATATTTCACAACCGAGTTAAAGAAATAGACCAAAAAGAAATAATAATGATATTTAACCACACTCAATGTACGTGCATCCACCCTAGTATAAGAAAAATATACCTCCTACATCATATACCTAACAGCTCAATTAACCTGAGTCAGCTTGCATGTTTCGAATATAATGAGATGCTTATTATAACTAAGTACTAGGCCTGCTCTTGTTGAAAACCAAGAAATATTCTCGAAGTTCTAGCTGGAGACACCTTGTATCCCACTCCGATTCCAGACGCTTCCCGTTATTTGAAGGACTCACCACAAATCTTTAAGCATAAATCTTCGTACTTTTATTCACATTCCTCTCCAACATAACCACACACTCTGCCAACTGGTGAATTGTTTATAGCTATGTCATGTTAAATTGTCAGTATTCAGATGCTTGGGCTCCATAATATATGACATTTTATAAAGGATATGACTATATAATCTGCCTTAATCTTTTTTTTCACTAAGGAATAAAACAAAAAGAGGAGCTTAGGGAGTAGCGTAAACAACAGATTTGCATTAACATTTAACCATGATAAACTTATCCCTACTCAATTTGAACGCTTACAGAAAACTACACCCTTACAAGAATTTATCCTTGACAAATTATATAATCTGAATGCTCTGAATTAGTCATCAACAGTTTCTTTTACTTTGATACTAAAAGAACAAAATTTAGAACATATAATTTTTCGCTACATGGGAAACCTAGAAACATGTATTTTCCTAAAACAAGACATGAATTCAATAAAATCATGCAAAGCACCAGAAAAACATCATTGGACCAATGCTTGAAGGGGCCAAAGGAATAATGAAGTTACCTTCTACAATGCGTTTACGAGGTTCAGTAAGGTTTGACCAAAATGGAGAATCTTGAATAGATTTGAATGCATTATAGATGGGCTTACTTTGTCCCAATCTAAGCTGAAATTTAACCTTCTCCGGCTGTTTAAAAGAGAATTTGTACTAGCGTTAGAGTAAAATGAAGAAGCAAATTGAAACAAGACCTCACAGAAAACATTGCAAAGAGAATCTAGCGAATAACTCCACTAATCATCCAAAAGAAAGCAATTTCCTATTAGCAGTAGCTTGAAATAGATAACACATCTCTCTTCAGATCATCGTGGTTCCACCTAAACATTGAAAATGTAATAGGATAATACTTCTTCCAATATCCCATTCCTAAAGATACAATGATATGGTGTGAAGCAGGAGACTGTCAAAGTAAAGATTTTCAATTATATTTTGCATTCAATTTTTTATACTTGTGGTGTTTCCTAGGTTGGGTTTGTTCCGGAACATGCACAAACCCACCCCGTAAGATACAAGACTTTTGGCTTGTGAAACCTACCTGAACCTATTCGTGTTGGTTTCAGAAAGATGTAAAAACAGTTTGGAAGTGATCTTTTATTGAGAACCAATTTAAACATACCAATAGCCACCCACCTTGGATTCACATGCACAACCACCCAACCTGACCGAAGCAGTTTATATGCATAATAGGGACAATTTTCATCTGTATTGAAATATAGTTCATCTCAGTTCTTCATTTAAAAACTTGAGCAGACAAAATTAGAACAATTTTAAGTTGTGAGTCTGTGACGCTATTGACTTGCAATTGTTTTGAAAAGATGTTTTACTTTTCAATTCAATGTTTTCATTGATAACACAATCTTGATTCTTGTCTAATGATGCAAGGTTTACTTCTCATTTGTAATTATTTGAGCGTCCAGTAAATTTTAAATTAAAAGCTTTTTCAAGCAAGCAAGCGTGTGGGTGGGTGGCTGCGTGCAGGCACGTATATTTGAAATCAGAATGAACTTTCCCTTTCCTGCCAATCTGTGAACAAGCGTGTGGGCGTGTGGGTGGGTGGCAAGCGTGTGGACTTTTAGCTCGGAAGAGCCCACCCGAACAATAAGCATGGCTGTGAACATCATTTAATACCACCTGAAAGACCCATGAACTCCCCTACTCCTACACATACAATAAGGAATAATCTGCTATAAGATGCTGGAACCTAAGTAGCAGCAACTAACTTTTGGCTGAAATAAAGAAGCGTATGCGCCTCGTAAGAGTATACATGAAAATTAGCATAGAGATTTTAAATAGATTCGGCACATGTATCATTACCTAACTGTCCAATAACAGAGCTCTGCCAACTTAGATTTTAAAAATGTATATGATTAAAGAATACACCAATGAATTGACCCAACAAACAGACATAAATTGCTGAAGGATAGAGGACATGGAAATTAGATGCCTCCATTGAACAACGAACATGGAAATTTCTGTGTAAAGATTTCATTCTTTTTAATTAAGACGTATATATTTGGCTTCAAGAACAGTTTAAGCTTTGGATTGTGCTCGTATAGGCACTGACCTTACAAGACAATAGAAAGATTCAAAATGTCAAAGAATAGTGCAGTTAGAAGATGAGTTTAATAACAACATTAGCGTAAAGGACCCACTAAAATAATGATGGAAAAACAGTGAAATAGAAAAAGGAAAGATGGAACGATCAAGATAAGAGTCAGATTCATTTAGCACTAATCAATGGTCTAGTCAGCAAGCTTACACGAGCATTGACCTGATACATTAAACTATCTCACATTATACGACATGTAAAAGTGTCAGAGCACATGGAATCAGGAAAGTTTTCCCCCCTTTATGAGGTGATGCTACCTTTTATATTTTTAGTTTCGGTTTAGGGATCCGCAGCATTTGATACAACTGAATCGGCTACAACATTTGTTGCAATTTTGTAACTTCACTTACATTTCCTAATTACGATTACAATGTAACCAACTGAATGTTTAGAAATTTAAATCTAACTGCACTATTTACTCTATTCCCTCTAAACTAAACAGCCTCTTAACTTTAATATTAAATCCAAACCTGAACTTCTTCAATCGCGATCCTAAGCTCAGCTGAATCCTTCACCATCTTCAAATGGTTTATGGCTCCCCAAACCACCACCAACCTATCCACTATCCTCTCCAACGGCTCCACCAGCTTTGTCCACGTCGGCTCCACCGTCCTCTCCAGCTCATCCAAATCCCGTTCCTATCCACAAAAACCAATCAAACTCCCAAAACCATAAACCCACCCAATCCAACACAAATCAATTTGGTAAAATTTCCAAAATCCTCCTCACCGTTGGGGTATTGGCGCAAAACCTGCCTGAACTTTGAGAATAGGAGAACCACCCCCCCCCCCCCCCACCCCACAAAATGTCCCGAACTTCCGAAAAGTTACACAAACTGAAACACTTTATTTTAAAGGGTTGTTTGCACTTAAATACCCAGAGTTTCACCTTCTTCTAACTCTGATACCTTCTTGTAAGTTTGATAATTTCATACCCAGCAAAAAAATAAAGATTAATTTTGTTCAAGAATGTCGACTTAGAAAAAAGTGGATGAGAAATTTCAGTTTTCTTGAGTTTAGGGAACAAAGTTAGGGCTTTAGGGTATCATTGTCAAATTAAAGTTAATTTTAAAACTCTGGGGGTATCAAATTGTCGAAGTAGGGTATCAAACTTAAAGAAGAGTGAACTTCGGGGTGTTTAGAGTGCAAGTAAGCATTAAAAAAAAGTCCCACGCCAAAAAAAAAAAGTTTCCATTTTATCTATTCCAAAGTTCTGAATCTTGTGTAACTCCTTAATTGTAGGGTTATTTCTTCCCTCCTAATTTTCAAAGTTCAGGGGCTTTACACAAATCACGCCAAACGTTGGGAGTTTTTGCAAAATTTACCCAATCCAAAACCCTACAAGCCTCCTCAGCAGCTCCCGTATCGCCGGCCGCACGTGCCTCGCCTCCACGACATCAAACGGCGGGAACTCGAAGTCGCTCAGCAGCGGGTTCGACTCTTCGCTGACGCCGCCGGCGGAGGCCGACGTGGCGGCGGGGCAGAAGGCTACAGGGGAGGTGGACTTGCGAGGGAGAGGGCGGAGGCAGAGGGAGGAGGAGGAGGAGGAGGACCAGAGAGGACACGGGGGGCATTTTGGGAATTGTTTGCGGGTAAAATGGGAATTCGGAGTGTAACGGTGAGGGGGCAGAAGAGGGGAGGCTGACGTTGTTGCGGTGAACATGTTGACGGCGAGGAGTAAGAGGAGGCGGAGCCCAGAGGAACGTTGCTGGCCCATTTTATCTTGTGGGTTTTCGGGGCTTTTTGTTTTGGGGATTTTGGTATGGATAAATTTTGGGTTCTGTGGTGGTCCGTGTCCGTGTGCCAACAATTTTCACCTTATTTTCTTCGCTTTAATTAATACAAGCAAGGGTTGATTGCAGATAGACCCCCCCACCAAAAAAAAAAAAAAACCAACCGTGAAAAATCTGTTCTCTTTTAGCCTCGAAGGTCTATGTGGTAAAAGGTTAATTGCGATGACCCCATATCGTATCATCAAATTGCGACCAGGCCCCTCTGTAGTTCAATTTGTTACGAATAGGCCCCTGAATGAATTTGTTTTTTACTCTGTTAAAAATGTTTGAGGAGGTAGATAAACCCCCTATAGTCGTATCGGTGATAATAGACCCCTAATATTTATCTGACTTTTAGAAGAGTGGAGAAAGTTTACTAATGGGGTGTATTCATACTTGGGCAAATACTATAGAGAGTCTATTTGTAACAAATAGACTTGCAGGGGGTCTACTTGCAATTCGGTGATACTAAGGGGGTCTATTCGCAATTTACCTTTTGTCAAAAAAAAAGTAAATCTCTCATTCTTCGAGGCAAAAGGTCAAAAAAATCACTAAGAGGGCCTGTCGGCAATTGGGCAATAGTACAAGGGGTTTATCCATAAACAACCCTGGAAACAATGAGTAATATATGATAACTGCCATAAACTTTGAAACTTAGATAAAACATCCATAAACTTTTGGTTTTGCCAAAACTCCCTAAACTTTCAGTTTTTCCCGACAGACCCCTAAATTTGATCTTCTGTCAACAAAATACAGGGAAATTTGATCTTCTGTATGTACGTAACAAGTGTTTGTCCACAGACTCCCTCTGCATTTCAACTACGATCTATACGATAGTGTCGTAGTAGAGAACCTAACAATATAACCAACAATATCAGTATAGCCATATCTAAATAGCCAGCTTAATCTGAGAAATACGTTTATTTTTTCGAAACAACTAACAATAGCTCATTACATTGTATATACTCTTCTGACACAATTATTCCCAAGATGAATACGCAAGAGCAACAAAAACTGATCATTCTACAATCTCTTCTTATGCTTCCTCACTGCTGTATCTACTGTTTCCCATATGACAGAAATACCACCAGTTTTATATATCAAAATTTGTGAGGTGCAGCAGAAACCCAAGCTGCTGTGATGTGAACCAGTTCATGCTGCCATGTCTGAGTCTGGCTCAATGGCTGATCGGAGTCCAGAGCGTATCATCATTTGCGCATAGAACTCAGCATGCTCCTGATGAAGAACAAATTTCATTCGCAATGAGGAACAAGTCACATAGGTACAAGCACAAAAAAGGTAGATTTAACTATGTTTATACTATCAGAGAAAGATGGAGATTGTCAGGTATATGAAAGGTTGATACCTTCACTGTAACAATAACAACTGCAATGCCATTTTGTCGAGATTCATGAAAGAGTTTCCTTGCCTCATTGGCAGTTATAGATGGAACAACTTGTGGCAATGCCTTTTCCACTGCAGTGAAGCACAGAAGACTAAGTAATACTAAGGTACAAAAATGATTTTAAGTTTGAAAATGATTATAGCATATGCATGAGAGAGCAAATCATGAAAGAGAGCATTGTTACCTAATTGCTCGGTGTGTCGTGCATCATCGATCAATAAAACTTTGTAGCTGTCCCCACTGCCAAGGCTTTTTTTATCTCTCAATTGTCCAATGTCTCCTCCTGTAAATTAAATAACGATGAATGCATAGTGCATCTAGGCATGCATTTATGGAGAAACTCTCATAATACTAATAATAACAATGATAATAAAAGACAGAAAAACAGAAAATTAACAGAAAATAATTATGTCGCTCTACTTACTGAATAAAGTCTTCAGAAAACGCAATATTTCAATACCCAATATGTAGCAGCACAATAATTTTCTCTTAAGAGCATCTTTCCAGTGATACTATAGTTATTCTCAGAAAATTCGTGCTAAAAACCAGAAAGGCATGAGAATGAAGAAAAGCTATAGTCATTTCAGCATGGAGTAAAAAGTTGATATATGGCATTCCAGATTCCAACACATTGCAGATATGATACATGGAGTTCTCAAATTATGCAAATGTAATAAGTAAATTTACTTCATATAGGAAGGACAGTTACTCGCTCTAAATAGTTTTCTCTTAATAGTAAGTGAAATAATAAGTAATAACTGCAAGAAATTCAAAGCTTACTGGAACCTTTTCATGTGGAGACAATATGCCCCGCTTTTTTCGAGGAATTAGATTCGAGAATAAGCCATATTTGCTAAACAGTTTACAACAAAGATTAACAAACCAATTGATTCGTACAACTCCCAAGAACTAAAATATATCAAAGAGGAAATATCCTTAAAGACAAACTAACACATAGCTTTGTAAGTATATCCCGAGAAAATACTTGAAGAGTAGTTACCAAAAACTCACGTCACATAAAAAAAATCACACAGTTGCAATGATCACAAAGCTGATTTATTATAAAGTCTTAAAAAGAGACCTATTTTTCTTTCTAAAGAAAAATTCAAAGCAGAAGAGGCTTCTAAAACTTGGACAAATTCTTAAAGATAGGCATCAAACATTTCATGCGGATACAAAGCTCATGACAGGACTACTTGCCTTGATAGCAGAATCAATCTAATTTAGAAGTGACTCAGTTTCCTCAGTGAACTCTAGAAAACTGAAGGAAAAACTGAACTTTAAGAAAAGCAAGGGACAAAAAAAGGACCATCAAATTGTAGGTGAAAAGAAGCAAAGCTTAATTTACTAGTTTTCCTTCTACTCTTTGGACACCCATGATAAGAACAGTTTATCCTATAACTCCGAAAAAGGAATCCGTTAACCCAAAAAAAGAAAAAAAAAATTACCTTCTTCAGCTTCAGTAATTGGATCGAACTGCGACTGATCAAAGGTGGGTCGCTCAAGAAGACCAGTGTCCCCTCTCAGTGAGCTCAAGTTCCCTTTAGCACTAACCAAGATGCGCATCTCACTCTTTGAACTCATGGGTCTAAAGCACATGGGAACATTGACAAGGGAATGAGAATGAGGAGTTGGGTTGTTGGGCATGAGAGCTGCAAAGGCTGCAGCTTTACTACTTATCGTCATTAAAGATCAGATTTTCTTTTGCTTCACAAGAGAAGAATGCTAGAGATTCAACGGACTTCTTGGTTTCCGTAGATACCTGAGCAAGATTTAAATAGGTTTTATGGGAAGGAGGGTGGCGGCAAATTTTCTGGTGAGAAAAAAAAATCTGTTGTGCCGTGTGATTCTCCTACACGAATAAATGGTGTGGAGTCAATTTTTGAGGCCTCAGACTGAAGAGAAGAGTGTGAGGTGGGTATGAATGCTTTATCATCCATCACAAATTTGACCTGATGATTGATATAATTTGTGCGGAGAAGTCCACAAATTTCATCAGAAATTTTTCCTAAGTTTGATACTGAGAAGTCCACGAATTTCATCAGAAATTTTTCCTAAGTTTGATACTGTTTCCGTTCCCAACACGCCATGTTCCTGTGTCTGTGGTCCC
Source organism: Asparagus kiusianus (assembly GCA_022839385.1). Taxonomy (NCBI): domain Eukaryota; kingdom Viridiplantae; phylum Streptophyta; class Magnoliopsida; order Asparagales; family Asparagaceae; genus Asparagus; species Asparagus kiusianus. The sequence goes on from BQKN01063651.1 coordinate 100,584, forward strand.
GTCTCGCTTGTTTTTACTCTGCAGAGGACATATTTTCCGTACATTTCTGGCGAAAGCCCTTCCCAATGTAGACATGAAGATTCCGGAACAAGAGGCGCGATTTATGGATCCAGAAGATGATGTTTCGTTCTAGAAATTTCTCGAGGAATATAACATGGAAAAAAGAAGAAGAACGCAAACTGCAGATTAAATTATCTGATCCTCCTGAAAATATCGACAATCAACACAAGCAGCCCTGAGATGTATATTTCTCTGCAACATGTTGCATAAGCATTTTATGATCTGCAAGTATGAGTACTGCCTGTCAGTTTCTGCATAGATATGGCAGACATTTCCTAATGTCCCTATGGGCATTGATTAGTTTCAGCAAATAAAATGTTTGTCCTTTCTTCATTTCCCTGGTCATCACATTATTGACATCAACTGTAATCTGATCACGTAACTCTAGCCACTTGAAAACCATTCTGTTTCCTGAATTCCCTCATTATTATGTATGTTGCATCCGCTGGATACTCCCTATATTTTCAATATTCAAGAGTCCATCGAGATACTATAACCATATGATATATCTTATTCTCGCTTTCAAGTTAGCTTTTCTCCCCCACTGTATGCTTCAATTAGTTTCAGCAAATAAAAGATGTTCTTTTTCTCCACACTGTCACATTACTGTAAATGTGATATGATTAGCATAATGTAGAGTCCTCCAACACAATTCTGTTTTCTGAATTCTCTATTTATTGCGTCTTGCATCTGCTGGGTATTCCTGTGTTTTCAAAGTTCACGAGTCCACCAATTCCACAAATTGGCACCTTTCAAGTTGGTATTCCCCTTAAATTGAGAGAAATTTTAAACCAAAATTGTATTCAGATGAGATTGAACAAAACATCATTCCCCAAGGACTTCAATTGCTCATCCATCACTCTCACAGCCAGCTCAATCTCCTCCATCTGCTCATGAGATCTATCTCCAGCCACAAATTCCCAAGCCACACCATCAACCTCAACTAAACTACACCCTGGCACCTTCTTCACTTTTTTCTCCTCCATCACTTTCCTCACTTTCATCACATCCTCCCAATTATAAGCCGATGCATACATATTGGCCATCAATACATGTACTCCGCTGTGATCCAACCCTAACTCCGCTAAACTCTTAACCGTCTCCTTTGCAACTTCAACTTCCCCATGCTCACTACACCCATTGAGCAATGCACCCAAGACATATGAATCCGGGTTCATTGGCATCTCATTAACCACTTTCTTTGCTTCGTTAATCAACCCAGCCCTACCCAAAAGGTCCACTAAGCATCCGTAATGCTCCACTCCAGGCTCGATACCATAAACTTGGCTCATTTTCTTAAACACTTTACGCCCGTGATCCACTAGACCCATTCGTCCGCAAGCACTAAGCACACAAATAAAAGTAACCTCATTCGGACAAACGCCTTCATCTTCCATTCTCACAAACAAATCCATCGCCCTTTCACATTGCCCGTGATTTGAAAACCCTGATATCATCGACGTATAAGCAAACACATCTCTTTGGAGCATTTCCTCAAACACTTGCATAGCATTTTCAATACACCCACATTTTGAATACATATCAATCAATGCAGTCCCCAAGACCCTGTCCAATTCAAACCCATTTCTTTTCACATAGGCGTGGATCCACCTCCCTTGATCTAAAGCTCCAAGAAACCCACATGCTGATAAAACCCCAACAATGCCAGCATGATTAGGCCGAACACCCACAAGCTGCATCTCATTAAAAACATCCATTGCTTCTTGAAACATCCCAACCTGTGCAAATGTAGTGATCATCGTGCTCCAAGAAACCGCATTTCTCTCGGGCATTAAATCAAACATCTCTCTTGCAAGCTCAATCTGCCCAGACTTAGCATACCCATTAACCATTGCAGTCCAAGTAATCACATCTCTACTCATGCTCTGATCAAACAACTTCCTAGCACAATCGATGGAACTACAAGTAGCATACAAATGAATCAAACCATTTAGTACAAAATCATAAGACTCCCATCCCAGTTTAATAATTTGCGAATGAAGCATTTTACCCCAAAACAAAAATGGGGTTTTGATGCAAGAAGTCAGTAAAAATGAGAAGGTGTAATTGTTGGGTCTTGAATTGGTAGAGCTTAGAACATGTCTATAAAAGGAAAAGGCATTAATGGGTTCGTTTCGTTCGGTGTGGGATTTGATAATGGCATTGAAGATGAAGGTTGAAGGAGGAAACGGCAGGTGATTGAAGATGAGGTGAGCATAAGGGAGGGCGAGCTTGTGGGTGGAGTTTGCGAGGATTGTGATGAGTTTTCCGGCGGCAAAAGGGTCGGAGATCGTGCCTGTCACGATGAGGTGGGAGTGGATTTGAGTGGCTTGGGTTAGGGTTAGGGTTTGGTTCAGGAAATCAAGAGTTTTCTTGGTTGCTTTTAAAAGTTTTAATGGAGGGAAAGACATCTTTGGTTTTGAGATGGCTATCAGTGAAGTATTATATATCTATCTACCCTTTAAAAGAGGGAGTTTGGGAAAAACTTTTTCTTCCCAAAAATACCCTTTAACTATTATAATTAATAACAAAATTACCCCTTTTATCATTAAATAGAGTTAAGAAATTGGTAGCCCGCATTCGTTCCTCCGTCGGTTACGACTTCGTAGAAGCCACCATCTGTTACGCTTCAGATCCGGCAACGCCCTCTTACGCTTCAGCTCCGGCAACGACCTCCCACTTTCTTAAATCATTAATTACCAACGTTGAGTATTATTGCCCTCATCATCATCGCACCTCCTCTGCCATCACCTCCTCACTTCTTAGATTTTGGGCATCGCTTACAATCACGAAGGAGACTCTTTGACGAAGGTATGATTTGATCCTTTTCTAAATTTTACTTTTGATTTTTAAATGTTTTTTCGTCACCCCTTCTTTCATCTTGAAGGACGGGTAACAATTTATCAATTTCTCGTATTATAAAAAAGAAAAGTGAAAAAAAGGATAAAGAAACCCTAAAGATCGATCCTGATGGGAGAGAGGTCGCCGGCGACGGACGAGGCTGCGGATCGTCGCTGATCTCGAGAACGTTGAACTAGGAGTAGGGACTTTGGCAGCGGGCGCTTTCCCTAGAGTCGGATCCCAGGAAGCTGAAGACCGCTGCCAATTCCGCTATCCACAGGGGCGAAATCGATCGGAGGAATGCTGAGAAGGTGAGATTCCGATTTCAAAACTAGATCTCGATTTCGAATCTTTTTCAATTTGTTTGCTGGAACTTTTTTTTGAGGAAATTTGAGTCATCTTGTTTCGATTTTTGACATGCATGCATGTAAACCAAACTACTTTTGATTGGGCTTTGTTGAATATGTACAGAATTAGATAGGCAACTGCCTAAAAAGTCTATACATTTGTATTCATTTTGATGCTCCGAGGGAGAGACATGCATGCATTAATGTTCCATTGATGTCATGTTGCGATTTATTTGATGTCCGGGATTTAGAATACATTGAATTTTCATGGGAAAATTATTATTTAGTAGCTGTTTGGTCGCGAGAAATGCTCCTAGAGTAAGTCATGGATGAGGAGCCAGTATTATGTTTATGGATGCGTAGTATTTGTTTGGTTTCCAAGGGAAAATTTGGATATTTTGATTGTTCTCAATTTGGAGTGGCTGTAATTTTCAGTGGAAAACGATGTATAACAGATGTAAGGTTGGAGGAAGCAGGTTAGCTTAAGGAGGGAGTGAAGCTTTGTTGCGCTTAGAATATGGAAATCTGAGTCCCTTACTATTCGTGATAGCTTGATTTATGACTCTTATAAATCATATCAATATGATTTATAAGAATACATAAATCATATTGATAGAAAATTTACAATAATGAGATTTATGTTAAAAAATATCTTATTAACTGTATTTTTAACTATATTTTGCATTCCAAATTATTTTTTAATAGATGCATTCTTATATGCGAATGGTTAAAGGAAGATTTATGTAACTTACCATGAAAACTTGAGATTATAGCTTTTTATATTTGTAGTGTTGGCGGATATTAATATACCTCTGCATGATAGACCGAAGTTTATAAAATTTTTTGAACCCTTATTTTGTAACTATTAGTTTACTGATTTGTAATTTCCTTAAATGTTTTAATATTAAAAAAAATCTTGTCTAATTTGTCTTGGTCTGTAATCATTGGATTTCCTTCAGTGGCAAGAGTATTGTGAATTTTTTCCCTCATTATGCTTCTATTTGTTAAATCAATTTTGTTAGGCTATTGAGCTTTTTCATTTGAAGAGCCAAGTTTCTGTGTTTACTTCCTTTAGAAGGTATATGATTGTTATAATCTAGCCCATATACATGTTATGTGGTTGCGAAAAATATTGTAGTTAAAATTCCGGTTCTATTAACATGGCAAATTATGGACTTCTTCAACCTATCAAAATGTTTACCTGTAAAGCCATCTAATGACTAATGATTTTATTTTGGTTGTCCAGCTAGATGAATAATTATACTGTGCAAAATGCCATATTTCAGAGGGGGATGTGTCATCTCTTCTTCCAAACAAAGGTCATGGTGCATTATCTTTTGTTTACTTTTTTCTGGATTCCAATTCTGATCCTAAGTTGAATTTCCTTTTTTCTTTTCTAATATGTGATGTCCATGTCGATCGTTTTTCTTTATGAGCAGGAATGTTCTTGAAGATGTTCCTTGGAACATTGAATGTTCAGGCTATAAGGAAAGAGATTCGTCTTAAAGTGAAAGAGGAGTATAATGATTACAGGTTAAGTTGTTTGTTTATTTGGTTACATAGCTGTCTTTCATGTTTGAAAGTTGAAACTTCATATTTGATAAAGAGGGCTCATTCTTGTTATTGTTGGATAATTAGAAGAGTACTTAGTGTAAATTCTAAAGATTTGCATGCATATCTCTAGCTTTTCTATAGGCTTGAATGGACCATGACAAGGTTTCCTTCTCATCTATGGTGCAAATTTGCGGCTCATGAATACCAAATGATTGTTTTTAGGCAGTTTCTGTGTTAGTACTCATGTTCAAGAAACTCTTATGTATCTGTCAACTTATAAAAGCAGTTTTTGTTTTAATCCTTCTTGAAATCGCACCACCATCATGTTGCTAGGTCCGTTTCCAAGGTTTTCGGGACACTCTTGTTGTACTTTCTTCACCTGTACTTTCACTTCATTCATTTTTCATGGTCTTTGTTTAACTAGAAAATGCACAAAGTGTGAAAGATCAACCTTAGAAAACTAACATTTTATGGTGATCATGTAATCATGATGATGTATTGTTAAGAATACTTAATTAAATGAGGGATCTGAAGGTTGCAGCTCTATAAAAAACTTTACTTTTAATATCTCCAGTGAAAATCTACCAATAAATCTGAACTTGACCAAACCACATGATAGTGTCTTTGTTCTATTGAAAAGTTAGATTGAAGAGAATCATCCAAAGCTTATAGGCAACCTAATCAAACATATTCTGAGCTGTTCCATCACCATCTAATCCTAAGTTATTAGTGTTTAGTGACATTAACAAATAATTCTTCCTTGCATCTTATTGATTCTCATCCTTCTAAGAAGTAAATTGCGAAAGAGTATCAGTGGCATGTTCTGCGTTTGAGCACATCACATAAAATTGCCAAGGTTAGTTAGTCATTAGGGATGCTGACTCGGCCATTAGTAGGAGATTTCTTTTCTTTATTCCCTGTGCTTCAATTCTGGTAGTAGGCTTGCGTTGGTTGAAATTCTCATAATCTGTTCCTATTTACTCAGAGTAAATGGAAGTTATATTCGCCCTTGTTAATAATCATCCTTCCATCTTTTTAACATTGGTTAAACTTACAGTCAAGGGAGCATGTCAGGGTCATTGCTGATTTTAGTTTAGGCTAAATAGATATAAAATCTGTCACCAAATGTTACTCAGGATAATATTTGCTATCTCTGATTAAGGTAAACTTAATGTACCTATTTAGTGCTTTTTGTAGGGAAGATTGTTTCTCTATCAGTACCTACAAGCAATACAACTACCACCTTTATTGTGTTCATAGTGATTTAATTTTGCTTATTATATTGATGCAGAATTCAAGTTAACAATATGGTTAACTTGATATTAAAATGTATCTGTTCAAGGGTATATTGAATTGGTACATCTGGTTTAGGATTTTAGTGGGTTCAGTTCACTTAGCGCAGCATGAAACCTGGAGTGACAATGAGGGGGCATCCACATGATTTGATATAAGTAAGATCTTCAAACCCTATCTACATGGTCTGATATAATTATGATCTTCAAACCATATCCATGTAAACCAGCTTGTCAGCTGAGTTCAGATTTTGTGCTACCAAGCTCAACTATTATAATGCTTTAACTTTTATTGGTGAGTTACAATGACGCCTTAATTATGAATACGAGAATCTCATTTCAATATTTAGATAGAACAAATTACTATTTATATAGGGCTTGATAATTGTTTATTATCTAGGGCAGCATTGCTTTTCATAAAACAATCTTTACTTGTGCTCTTGCAGGTGGATATTCTGTCATTATTGTGCTATGTTGATGGCTCTTGTGAATCTCACATGGGAGATAAAAGGGCAACCTGATTGTGCCAACAAGCATGTAGTTAATTTCTTATTTATATATTAATTTGATAATTATTATATCCAATCTAACACGAATTTTGCGCAGAAAGGGGTTGAATTGTTTCTTGTATGGGCGGTCATGCAATGTTTTGCAATGCTTCTACAAAATAGATACTAGCGCCAGCGGTTGTATACTCGCATTGCTTTAGGCAAGGTAACATCATATATTTTTGACTTGAATTTTTATCATAGTGAATTTTTGCACCCTTTGGTAAAGCAAATGCTGCCATGACTACTTTACTCTTTGGTTTCCTATTCATCTGTCTATGCGGATTGATAAATTATTAATCTTCAACTATTGTGCTTGTTTAATGGATAAATTTAGCGGATGTATATAGTTTTTTTTGAGGCAATAACCTACAAGTATAAAGTAACATTTAAGAGGTACTAACCTGCTCAAACCCATACAAGCATACATACAAGAGATTATTAAGTTTGATGGTACATGCTGACTTCTTTCTAATAGGACTTGGCAGAAGCCTTTAGTACCCGATAAGAGAAAAGACAGAAAATTCAGACTTAGTGTAGAAGCAAGCAAGCACTTCTCAACTGGTGTTTTGCATGCAAAATTTGTGCGGATACATTAATTTTGTCGCCTTCCAAATCTTTTGAATCTTTGTCCTTGTTTTTACTGCTTGTAAGGCCCTTGTTTATAAACCTTGGAATTTCTTTTTTCCTATTATTTTTACGGATTTTTTTCTCATATGCTTTGATGTCTTGTCCATCAAATAGATTTTTGTGTCTTTTTACTCTGTTGAATCATGTTCCTTTGTTTAAAACTACATTAGTCTAACTCTAAAAAATAAATTGTCCTCTAAATATCAAGGGGAAAAGTTATTCACATGATTCCCAGATGACATCTCAACCTAACAACCTAATGAGAGAATAACATGGCTTGAGGTTCAGAGGATGCAAGTGCTAATAAATTAGTCTTATGGGCATATAAATGTTTATATCTCTGTAGTACAGGAGGTGTATCTGCAATTAACCCTGTTTTTTTTTTTGTAATTTTATATTTCTCCATATGATCAAGTCTAAGTGCCGTCTCTCTTCATTTTTCTCTCTCTTTGCAAGCAAGGAGAATGGATGTTGTGTGGGGAGAAACTGCTGGTGTAGAAGGCCAACTATGGCTTCTGTGCCCCCATCTTTTTTTACTTTACATGTATAAGGTTAAGCTGCATATTACAACCTCGTTGTTGGCTAAAGATTCTTTTGTTGTTGCTGTTTAGCGTAATTTAGATTCGAGAGCATGCGTCTAGGAAAGATAAATTTCAAATGAATTGTGGAGTCACACCGTGCCAACTACCACATTTTCATTTCAAGTGTATCTTTCATTGTATGCATCAGTAATCGAAATTACTCATAGTATCTTAAATATTTTTTTTTGAGTTTAGGGTTTTGAGGCATACGTTGGGATATTGCTTCTTAAAACTGCTTTTGTTGGCGTTGCTTCCGAGTGGCAGACAAGAAAACCTTGTCCTATTTTCTTTTGTTTCTTCTTATAGAATATGTAATGTCTACCGTCTTGGCATGGATGTCTCTTGACTTCTACTTTGATAATGCAGGTCATATTTTGTGGCATCTTGCTGGTAATTATGGCAGTAGGCAACTTTGCAAACACGGTGCAGACACTCATGGCAAAGTCAAGATTCAAAGCTAAAATGAGACGGACAAAGAGCAAGCAAGATTTGGACCATTCTCTGTCTCCACCCTCTGGGAGATGGAGACTGCAGTTGTGAAATGCTCAGCTCCCTCCTCTTCCAATGTCATGTTTGAGTTCTATCAGCAACGCTATTCATGTTTGTAAAGTGTTTTTTATTTGTTTACAAATGAAGTTGTGCCTATAAGAACTGCAGGCAATACTGCAGTTTACCTAACCATGTAGAATAAGGTGAATGTATCAAGTTCTTGTTTCAATAAATAAGTGCAATTATGAACCTTTTCTGCCGTCTCTTAGCTTGAGATCCTGCCTGAGTTACACAAGGAATTTTGCTGGTGCTGAGAAGTGGAGGCATAGGGCTGACGTCATCATCATCGGAAAAGGGAACTTTTGCTGTCGGTTATTAGATGTCTGATTGAGGTTGTTTGCGAGTTGTGACATGCAAATAATGTTGTTGAACATTTTGTGACCATTTTACATTCCCTACGGTAATGAGGTATTTTGATATACATTCTAATACTATGAAGATACTTTGTTGATATAGGTCAGTTATTGTCTTGAATGGGAAGGGAGCTGAATTGGCAAAGCATTGTGTACCTGCAGATCCTACGAAGAGGTGCATACTAAATCTACTTTAATTAGATAGAGAAGGATGTCATATCATCCCTAGCATTCATGACAGTTAACAAATTTATTTCAACCTGCATGATATCTATCACCTACAGAAAGATGAAATAAAGCTTGTATCGAATAGGGTTCAGCCCCGAAACAGACCTCCAGAACATCCTGCCACTAATATACAATTAACCTAGAAGGAACCAACATCATGCGAGTAGTAACAAAAAGCCTAGCTCACAAGGGAGAAGCTTCAACAGAGGTAGGAAATGCATATGTAAGCCTACTGCTAGGAGCCGTCATATGACCATGAAACTACACCTAATGTGAGACGAAGACATGTTATAGATGACCAATCTGCATCAACCAGTGATAATTCAGTGTGAAGAATGTATGAATCGAATCCTAGATTTTCCTCAGAGAAACCAAATGAGAGTGGACAGAGATTGAGTTAAGTATATTATTTAAGTCTTCAAATGTTTGGTACACGAATCTCTACTATTTGTGGTGTATTTGTCTAAACTATCCCTAAATTTAATTTTATTGTACAAACATTGTGAATTTTTAAATTTTGTTCATATCTTGGCTATATTGTTTACATTCAATAAATTTATACCAAATCTCTACCTAAATAAAATTATAATTTAAAATAATATTAAAAATTTTATCACGTGCATTGCACGTGCAATCCAACTAGTAATATAAGGGAGTAACTTTTGGCATATTTACCTCATCTTCAAGATTTATTTGCATGGATTTTTTTTTTTTTGGTGGTGGTGGTCCGGGGGGGGGGGGGGGGGGGGGGG
>BQKN01063651.1:110418-122611 GCA_022839385.1 Asparagus kiusianus
GGGGGGGGGCTCCATAGTAGTACCTCAAACCTTTAATATTTTGATACTATTCCTCCAAATCATTGCGATTTGACAATTAATCCCCCAAAAAATTTAACTATTCTTAAATTAGCACCCCTAGTTAGCAATTTGATATGGATGGAATATTTCTTCAACTTTATCGAATATGGGGGGCTGATTTCGAAAGGTTTGGGGAACTAGTTTCAACTATGAAGATTTCAAGGACTAATTTCAAAATATGAAAGATTTTTGGACTACTATTGAAAAAGCTCGTCTTTTTTTGAAGTCTTGTGCATCATATATATTGCTCTATTACACGTGGATTGTTGGAAAATGATAAGTATACTACAAGAGTCGTACCTAGACATAATGACGAGGAGTCCTATTGCAACCCGTAATTTTCTTTTGCGGTTTATAAAAAAGGGTTCCACTTTTTCGTGTATAGGAGTACAAGAGTTGTGTAACTCTTGTGTACAATCATCACTATCTTATAATGTTTTATTTGATATGTTGTTTCTTTCTGGTGTTGCTTGTATACTTGTGTGTTTTATTTTATATAGAGATAAAGCATTGTAGCTATTTGCAACCTCAGAAAGAGCTAGTAAAACTTGATGAAAAAGGAGAAGCAAGTGCTTACATTTTCACAGCACATTATAAAATGACAGAACCAAGACAATACCATTACTTTATTCATATAGATCTTCACAACTAATCAAGTCCATTGCTCATCAACATCTAAAAACTGCCTCCTAAATCATTCACAAAGAAGAAAAAGAAAACCTAACTATAACAAAATTAACTAGCTACAAGTTGCCTGCACTGCAAGTTTCTTGGTAACATTTCCACAGGGAGTGCAAGCTCCAAGCAAACCCTCGTCAGCCAATATCGAGCATGATAATTTGCCAATACATTCCTGAAAATAAACCGGAAAAGAAAGCTTACAGGTTAAACTTTGGTCCAATACATTGAAATGCCAAAAGAACAGAAGTCTGGAAATTTACCTGCTTAACTTTTTCCAGAGTTCCAGGAGCCTCACAGGTTCCTTTGGTGAAGGCTTGACAGGTTCCTTGAGGATTTCCGAAACTGGCAAAGTTGATCCCAGAGATTTTCCCGCCTTCGCAAGTCAGATTAAGGGTCTCCCTCTCATTTACAGTAGCACATATAGTTCCAACTACGACTGTTTGGAAATTAATAGAGGACGGATTGCCACCAAATTCTTCGAACAATATTAATGTGTTTGTCTTTCCAGGTTTCAGATACTCTCTTGGGACATGATACCTGTCAATTTTGCAATAAATATATGAATAACATATTCAACATGTATATTATAACAAAATACGTATCGACAATAATTCAATATTTTTAGCCTACCATCTCTGACCAGGCTCGTTGCAGCCGGTGTTACAACTACGATCCGCAGTGAATTCACCTCTATAGTCACACGCTGTGCAATTCTTCGAAGTGGCAGTAATCTTTGGCCAATATCGGCCAATGTTTTCTCCATTCACCCACGCCATTCCTTTTCCCATCCCTTGCAAGTCTACAACAACAGGGTCCGAGCCCAATGGAGCTTCGAAGTTTGTCTGATCAAAACACAGAAACATAAATTTCACAGGGAAATATTAACAATGTCCAGAAAAAAAAAAAAGAACGCTAGAGTTCTAGAATGTTACCTTGTACCAAGTGAAGGGTCTCTTTGTAGGAACTGTTCGTGAATGCCATTTGATATGTTGGTTTTTGAGGTGCAATTGCTTTCCTAAGCCGTCGATCCCAATCTGAATATTACAAAAAAAAGTGAAAATCACACAAAATTTAAGTATAAATGATGGTATCATAAAATTTCTTTCTTATACCTTGTAAGACCATTGGTTATTTGATAAATCTATGGCTGTGTTTCCTGCAATCAATTGCACGGGACCAGATATCCCAACTGGTGTAGTCTCGTAAAACGAACCATAATTCTGAGAAAATAAAATTATAACATTAAACAAAGTAATAACTATTACATGAAAAATAAGTGCCATCAATTATTTACAAACTAACTACCTTTAGTCCCACAGTTGTGCTAAGCAAAGCAATGACATTTGTTCCACCCTTGACATCAATAGTACTCTCAAAGATGAAACTAAAGTGATCGTTCAGAGCATATTGAGATCCTATTAGTTAAGATAAAAGAATTAGCACCGAAAATCTTAGTATATTAAACATTGGAAGAGATTAAAAGAGAAACTTACCAATGAGTGCTCCATTAACGAAAACATAAAGACCATGGCCAGTTGTATTAACACGAAGAGTCATTTTGCCTTCTTGAAGATTATCAACACTGTAACCATAGAAATATTCAATGTGAGCCTATATTTTCTACAGAAAAAAATATTATACATATTTTGTAACGAAAAATACCTGGTAATGTACCACAGATAATCACTGGCATCTGCAGTAGTTTTAACCTGTTCCAACAGTTTATTTGCTTTGCGCGATGGATTTTTCCCTTTAACTTGATTTGTTAAGATTTCAGGAGCCCAACTCCACGACAATTTAGACTCATCCTCAGCCAAGTTAGGTTTCTTAACCTTGACAGTAGTTTGAGTATCCACCTGGAAATACCAGAAAAATCTTTTAAATTCTGAATTAATTCTTTCCAAAAAATAGTTCACATTTGACCCAAAAAATAATAACCTTGGCAGTGTTGTAAATTTCTTCTTTGCAATCAGCAAGAATACTAACAGACCAAGCTGGCAAAAAGTAACTTTTGCCTTCGTAATCGAAGGTTGCATCCGTTGAGTTGCCTTCATTACTCAAGAAACAAGCAGAGGTGACATTGTTACCTGAGAATTTTGTTACCTAAAATTTTTAAAAAAATTATACATTAACCACAAGTAATATCAGATAAAGGAAAATTAAACGTAATTAAGGGTTGATATTTATCATATACAGTGATTTTATCGCCAAGGGTTGTGTTTTTCTTGTCTCCAAAGAGAAGAGCATTCTGTATCACTTTAAGGGATTCATGGAGTTTCTTTAGATGACCCCATTTGGGTTGATGAATATTTCCTATGACAAAGCAAATGCAATATGTTGTTAATACTATATAAGATTTTAATATACATTATAATGGTAAATAATCAAGGTACATACCAAATTCATCAAGAGGGGCATCATAGTCATAAGAAGTTACAATGTATGGACCTCCTGCTGAACGCCCAAAATTGGTCCCTCCATGATACTGAAGTTTCGGTGGAAAAAAAGCATAATTATCAAAAAATAACAAAATTAATTAAAATGAATATATATTTATCGGTATGAAATATTAACCATGTAATAATTTTGAAGTGTTCCACCAGTTTGGAAAAATCGAGCAACAGCGTAAGCCACATCTTCAGCAGGCCTGTGAGGATCTGGTGCATCCCAATTTTTAAACCTATAACAAATAGCCAGTATTAGTAGAAGAAATTAATGTGGTTTTAATATAAATAACTTTTTTCTAAGAAAAACCCACCAGCCAGTCCAATTTTCTGTCCACATTTTAGGACTGTTCTTATTGTTTGGTTCAAAGTCATGACAATAGAAACCATTGCAAGTGTTGATCTGTTGAAACAAAATTAAGAAAAGAAGTTATAAATTGTTTTTAATTTTACTTACCAAAAACTGAAAAATTATTATTTTATGATTTACCATTGGTTGAGGAGCATCATCTTGTTGGCACATAATCCAGGGTACACCAATATTAAGAGCTTCAGCCATTTTTGCACTCCATTGGACGTATCTTTTCCCAGCATCTCCATAAGGGCCTTCAATGTTACCATACTCATTCTCAATCTAATTTAATACAATAAAACCATTAGTCAAGATAATTTAAATAATTTTCAAATTTAAAACTAAAATAAAATAATTCATACTTGAGTGAGGATGACAGGGCCTCCTTGGGGCGCCAAAAGGCCTTCAGCCTTAACCATGTTTACAATTTTAGTAACAAAGATTTGCATTTCATTCTGCAGAATAAAATGAATTACGCTCAGTAAAACATTCCGTCGATAAATAATTTTTTTTAAAAAATAAAGGAAATTTTTATTTAAAAAAAACACCTTGAAAGGCTGGTTATCTGTCCTAAACTGCATTCCAGGAGTCTTTTGTAACCATGCTGGAAGTCCACTGAATGTAGAAATAAAAATAGATAAACGAACCTTATTCGTATAAACTAAAATACATGTGCATTTCCATAATTTTGAAGTTACCCATGATTCCACTCCGCGCAGACATAAGGACCGATACGTAGAACAGCATACAGACCTGCACTCTTGATTTCCTTAAGAAATCTGATGATGTTCAGGCTTCCCTCGAAATTATACTGAGGGGAGAAAAAAAACAATATCAGCATTAGCTGATATTTGATAATCATAAAAAAAAAAAAAAAAAATTAGAAACCTGGCGACGTTGAGGCTCGTGAGCATTCCAAAACACATAGGTCTCTATAGCATCAAGCCCGCCTTCTTTTGCCTTTGCTATCAACTCAGGCCACATCTGCCCGAAATACAAACAAATACATGCACGAATTAGTGACACAAAAGAAAAAAGAAAGAAATAATATAAAATAAATCCATTTAAAAGAAAATGAAAAAAAAAAAAAACCTGAGGTGTGCTCCGAGGATAATGAATAGAGCCAGAGATCAAAATCCTTCTCTGGCCGTCGATCTTTATCGCCCGTCCATCGTGAGAAACATCAGCAGCGTTTGATGAGCGTAAAGAAAAACAAGCTAAAATTGCTAGAGTTAAGAAGACAGATTTTTTTGAGAATGCCATGGCTCACTCTATATCTCTCGAGAAAACTGTGGAGACTTCAGCTCGCTATTTATAGGCATTCTGAAAGAGGAAAATATTATTATTATCTCACAGAAATTAATCCTAACTAATCTCAAGATTTTCTCCTGAAATGGTGTCATAATATCTTTTTTTTTATCCTTATCCAAATGATTAATTAAAGAATGTTGCAAACTACCAAATTTGATCTTTTTATTTTATATATTTTAAATCTACTCATTGCTGATATTCTTTCAATACTTGGTAACTAACTAACAGTACGAAAGAAGGGATCAAAATAGAGAGAGAGAGAGAGAGAGAGAGAGAGAGAGTGAGAGAGGAAAAAAACGGAAAGGAGGAAAAAATGGCGGCTTCGATATATTTCAGTTAGAATTTTACAAATTACGATATTTTTCGGTTAAAATTTAAATCTAAACTAAATTAATCCCGTGGAGGTTTTCCACAGTACAGGCCACGTACTCAAATTGGAAAATGATAACTGAGCTATAATTTCTACACTAGTTTTAGAGTGGTGTTAGGGGCACACCTCCAACCACACCCTCTACCACACCTTCTCTCCCTCTATAGTGCATTGGGCCCCATAACAAATTTTAAAATAAAATTTGTTGTGGGGCCCAATGCACTATAGAGGGAGAGAAGGTGTGGTAGAGGGTGTGGTTAGGGGTGTGCCCCTAACATTTCTACTAGTTTTACGCTACTCTGAGATGGCGCTGCTGAGGTGTACCATATTAAATGTCTTTTATTATTTGGATATAAAAATTACCAAAATTTTCAGTTTTTTAAAAATTCATCGGTTTCATGAACAAGATATGTATTCTTGCAATTGTTTTTGTTGCGAGGAGATCTCTTTGTTTTTTGAGTAAAAGTGAGAACATCACCTCTAACCTCTAGTAGGGCAACATTGTTCATTGTAGCTTCTTCTTTCCTTTTTTTTGCCGCTTAGGGCTCGTTTGGATAATGGAAGTATTAGAAGTAAGAAGTATGTTATAGAAGTAACTTTCAAAGCTATGAAGTAGGAAGTAGTAAAAATAACATTTTTTTTGTTTGTTTTATATATTTTTAGAAGTAATGGAAGTAGAACTTTTTCCTCTTCATTTACTTTTTTTTGTTTGGATAACATTTGGAAATATTAGTAGGAAGTAATTTTATCAATGAGAAGTTGTTAGAAGTAACTAATAAAGGAAATATTAATAAAAAATTATTTATGTCATAATTAATTTGCATTTCAACTACTTCCGAGCTATTTCTGAGTATTGAGGATTGAAAAAATATTTTAAAAGTAAGGATGACACATAGGTGCCACATAAGCATTTAGGGAAGTATTGGAAGTAAGTTTTTCAGAGAACCAAACACACTTTTTTGCTTGGAAGTAGCAGAAGTAGCCTCTACTTCTTTTACTTCAGCTACTTCACAATTACTTCCGTACAAACAAACAGGCCCTTAACGAAAAAGGATCGAAAACGAAAAAGATTTCGAAAAGTAAAAAAAGTTGTACAAAACTTCAAAATAAAGGCAATAATAAATTACTAATGTTTTGGATTAGTTTTAGTTGGAAAATAAGAATGTATGAAGAAGAAGAATATGAAAAAACTCTTTTAGAAAATTTAAATTTTGGCAGATTTGTTTCCAAATATAACAGATAATTAATAAGGTATAGTCAATAAGTGACATACCAGCGCCACCTCAGCATAGTGTAGAAATAGTGTAGAAATTATGGGGTATATATGTTTGGTTTGTTGTAGTTAGAACCCCGTGTTGTTCCGACTGCATCAAAAATTCAAAACTCTTGTTTAGCTAGATGTTGTTACATCACCGAAAGGTTGTTGCAACAATGAAATAAGCTAAAATAAAAGAGTTGAACATCACTTAAATTCAAGACTGTTGCAACATCATGTGTTGGAACACCATCAACATTTATTGTTCCAACTTCTCCTAACCAAACACACACATAGTGTAGTTAACACTCCTCTTAAATTCTAGATAGATAATCTTTATAAAACTATTTTGAAGTAAACTTTCTCAACCATGTCAAACTAATAAATAATCACCCTAATATTTATTACTTCTCCCCATCTCCAATGTCTTACTTCTAAATTCTTCGAAGTTAATTTTGAAATTGACGTTTCCATGCACAAAGCATTCATCTCGTTCTTCTCTTCATTGGAACTAACGGGGTGCTTGGTTAACTTAATTTTTAAAGAACTTTGATGGAAAAGTACCTAACAGAAGCAATTTTATACATAAATTATTTTCTCATGATTTCTTAAAACTTTGTTTGGTGTAGCTCAGCTCTCTTTTATAGAACAGAGTTTCCATAAAGTGGAAAAAGAGGATTTAAAAAAATAGAAACTCAATTCCTCTCATTATGGGCAGCATTGGAATGGATATTTGATACTCTTACTTTTTTTATTCCTTGCAACCCATTTTTTATTCTCACAGCTTCTATAAAGTGGTACGATTTCCATTTTTTAGTAAGTGATCTCCAGCAAATCAAACAAAAGGGAAAGAAAGAAACATTTTCTTCACTTTGGATTTCCATGTTTTTTGCTTTGGAACCAAACTAGAAAAAGTAGATTAAAATAGAAACCCTACTTTTCCACATTACCAAAAATCTTTCCATAAAAAAAAATTATAGAAATACATAGAAATCACTTTCTGTCTGTTGGGGAAACTTGGATTTTTCCAAGTGAATTTTTGGGCAAATTGAGCCAAGGTTTTTGCTGGGTCCCACTGTCCGAAATAGATTGGAGTGAGTTTGAACGCATTCTTGAGTTAAATGCAATAAATCTGGTATACTCATTTGTCCAAATCGGTTTCTGAATGAATGAGATATTCAAGTTAGAAGATGGACCAAAACTAAAGTTTAATGGGTGCATATAATTACGAAGAATCGCAACTGTTCGGTTGAGTTGTGTCTGTTCGAACACGAACAATCACTTCTTTTTATTCCGAATGGGTGCGTCCTTTGGTGAAGGGATGTCTTCAAAAGACACCTAGTCCCTATAAAAGGAATCCAAAATCTCATTCCATAACACTCAACATTGAATCAAATCCAGTGTGTTTAAGAGAAATCTAAATTTTGTGTTTGTTCTTCTTCCATTTGTTTTCCTTTCCGGTCAAGTGGTGGAAGGCACGGTTAGCTTTGGTTCGCTAGTACAGCTTTGCAGAAGTGCTTCTTCGAAGCTGTGAAGGAGTACTGTTGTATCTTGGGAGATAGCGTCCCATCATCCTGTAAGCACCATAGCAGAGGGCGTAATTTATTTTAAGGAGATTCGTCACTTGACGTACCTCACTCTAGCAATCCTAGTTCTTTCTCTCTCCTACATAAAATACTTTTCCTAACAGTTCTTTTTAGGAATATTTTATTCAATTAGATTTTGATTATTAATTTAATACTAAATTATTTACTACAAAACTAACATTGGCATTATTTAATTTTTCTATAATTTATGATTGAAAATGAACCGAACAAGTACCCCTAATATTCTATCCGCACATATGACTGAAAATAATTTCGCTCTACATGTGATATAGTTGTTTTGCCATCTACTTATTTGAGTGTGGTCCATCAAATTTTTATCAGGATATGTGATTTGTTGAGGCACTTCATTAGTAGTTGCATTATTTTTTTAGGAAAAATTGCTTGTAGCGAGCAATTTGTAAAAAGTTAAGCACTTCTCATTCTTAACTAAAGTTAAACACATTTAAGCACTTGGACCCAAGTATCCATGCTAAAACACACCTAGTCTAATAAAGTATAAAGTACTTATACTATATTTTTGTTTAATGCCCAGTTTACCCTTTTGTGGATTGTTAATTTTTTTCCCCTTATTCATCATAAGGTGGCAGTCCAAGAAGTGACAAATAATGAGATCAAGAGAAGAGAGAAGTTTTGCATTAAGGGTAATAATAGGAGAGATTTTTTAGAGGGAAATAAAATTGAAGGGAAATATGAGAAGTTCCCTCCAACTAATGGGGTAACATTTTGTACTTGACATTTATAGGTTCTCTTTCATATCTCCTTCCCTCTTTAGATTTTACTTAAAGATCTTCAACAACCAAAATGTTCGTTACTTTTTCCTCTTAACTTCTCCAACAACCAAAATGGATGAATATTTAATATGTGTGGTTTCATTGAGCACTAATGCAACTCTCATTAAAGTCAATTATGCAACAAGTGTCACGCCCCACTTCCCAAAATACCGAGGAATCGGAACATGAACAAGCCCGTGACGTATTAGACTAAGGAGAAATAAGAAACAATATAAAGTAAAAGGCACAGGTCCCCGATCACAGTAGCGAGAATATAATAAACAACTTAGAACAAAATGATACATATCACAACTGAAATATCATCTCAGACATAATATTCAGGGCAAACATGCACTGATACAAAATAATCAAACTGAAATACTGGAGGAACATAAAAATACATCGATCAAGCGAAAATGGAAGGTTCTATAAAGGTAAACAAGGACTATCGAACAACTAAAGGAAATAACTAAGCTTCGGCTTCTTCTTCTGCTCTGTCTACAAAGCACTCCTGATGAGAATACTCTGGCTCATACTGAATATGTCTGTCCTCTAAATCTGACGTACAACCCGAGAGAACAGGAGTACGTCAGCGTGCATGGCACATGGCAAGATCCTAACATGAAGAATAGAAACGGTCGAGCGACCAAATGCAATAACAACAATAATGAATGGAAACATGCAGCTGGAATACTAACAAGCTAGATGCAATCCACCTCTAGAGCATAACAATCAGAAGAATCCATAAACATCCGTGTAACAAAGTCATACTGTTGGCCTTCTTATTTTGATGATGTTTAACAAACAATTTACAACTAATGTTATTTGTCTAGTATTTGTGTTTTCTTATTTATTATAGACAAACAACGTAGTTAGAGGATGGATGGAATAGAGCTTCAACGATCATATCCAAAGGAGGTTGGCGGAATGTCGGTGAAGCTTACGCAATTCAAGTTCAAGATCTAAGTTCAGCTTCATCCGCAGTGTACCAAGTCAAGCTTAATTGAAGATCAAGATTGCTTGGGTAATGTAGTTTAGGATTTATATTATGTGTGTTAAGTACTCTAAGCTTAATTATCTATACACACACATTTTATTGGTTTCTTTGTATATATATGTAGTCACATATATATACAACACAAGTTTTGGTTTTTATGTTTATAAATATGAAATTACATGTTTCATATTTATTATTGTGATTTAGTTTATCTACTTAGATATGAAACAAATATATTTTCATATGCATACTCATATGTTTCATTTTCTATTGTATTTGTGAAAATATTATTTTCTCAGTTTATGGACTTAATAACAATCATATACATATTTTATTAAGTCTACAAAATCATTGTGCAAAGTTTCAAAACATGGTTTAGCCTAAATGTCAAAATTCATATGTTTACATTTTCATATTTTGGACTATTTTGTAAAATGATGATATTTTTCATTTGGGAACCTTTTTGGAAACCAGTCGTTGTAGCATGTTTATTATCATGTCTACAATCATTCCCTAAAGTTTTATATTTTTTGGAATTTATTTGATATTTTTAAACAGTGTTTTAAAATCAGCAAATCAGATTTTCATGTATCAGTTCTCGGTCGACCGCACCTATGTTTATTCATCAGTGGGCAGCAGAGAGTTTGTCGGTCGACCGGTGCGGTCGACCGAGAGCTCGAAATTTCCATTGGTCGACCGCACCGGTCGACCGAAGAAGTCTCTGCGCGTTTTCTCTGTTTGGAACCTGGATCGCGGTCGACCGTGAGAATTTCCGATCGACCGCCAATGTGACCGTTGGTTCCCTAACGGCTATTTTCTGAGCTGATTTTTTCTGGGACTTTTTGGACTTTTACTTAGGGGTTTTGGCTGAGTTTTTGAATGGGTATAAATACCCTATTGCTGTTCTCTTTTAAGTTTAGCTAAGAAGTTTTTAAACAAGGTTTTAAACAAGGGTTTAAGCTTGTTTAGTTTGGTTTAAGTTTGTTTTGGGTTTGCTGTTACAAAGAGGAGTTTTTTCATCAACTATTGAAGAGTTCATCTTCAACATTTCACCATCCTCTCTTTGTATTTATAGAGAAGTTTCCTTAACTCTATTTCCTAGCATTTCTACTATTGTATTTCGTATCAATCTTATTGCTAGTTCTTATTTAGTTAAGTTTTTATTTATATCTCATTGTTACACATACCCACTTGAGCTTATTGTATTTGCATACATAGTATATTAGGGTTGTGAGAGATTGTAACATTGAGTTGTGCTTAATTGTGTTCTCATCTATTGTAGAGAACAAATTTATACTTGTTACATTATGAGTGGTGTAAGGTTTTCGGTGAGCTAGAAAACCGAGTGTGTTGTGGAGTTTTCGGTGAACTATAAAACCGAGTGTGAGGAGTGAACGTTGATCGGTGAGCATTGAAAACCGACACTGTGTGGTTGTAAACGTTATTCGGGTGAGCGTAGAAAACCCGGTTGTGATAGTGGATTTCTCCCAGGAGTGGGGATCGGAGACGTAGGACGGAAGGTCCGAACTCCGTGATCATATCTTATGTTTGAGTGTGCTTTGGCGTTTATTTATACTTGTGTTTATAATTCTTATCGCCATTGTCATTAGCTCATTATTTATATGATCCACTATCTAGTTCATATTGTTTACCCTTGTGTTAGTTTGCATATCCTTGCATATATCATATTGTATATCTATTTGGTAGGATATATCACCTTGTGTTAGTTTTATATCCTTGCACATACATTGCCTATATCTCTTTGTTAGGATATATCTTGTTGTTCATATTGCTTATTCTTGCTTATATCTCTCGTATATCTATCTTGCAAGAATATATTTGTTAAGTAATTTTAATTGGTATTCTAATCGGATTAGATTAACATAAGACCCTAATCACCCCCCCTCTAGGGTCTAACACATACAACTAGATAGAATTAATTTTTAAAAATCTACAACACAAGACGTAATACGTCGAGCTAAATAATCCAAATAAGGAAACCCTCATGTATATATCATATGTCTCAAATTATAGATAATTAAATATTAATCCCGATCTATGTATGAAAAAAATATAACTAGTCCACATCTCACAAGAATCCATAATCATCTAAGGTGATAATAAAGAAAATTTCTAATTGTAGATATCAACAAAGCTTACCATAGGACGCACAAGCATATTATTCTTATTTTACATGTTATTTGAATCGGAGAAGAATATTTTCATATATAATCGGGTCCCTATAAACCTATCTGGGGGCCACACCTTCAAGTCAAGTATTGACCCTTTGGCCTATGTATGTGTGTGTGTGTATATATATATATATATATATATATATATATATAA
>BQKN01063651.1:122711-143998 GCA_022839385.1 Asparagus kiusianus
GTGTGTGTGTGTGTGTGTGTGTGTGTGTGTGTGTGTGTGTGTGTGTGTGTGTGTGTGTGTGTGTGTGTATAACTCGCGATATCAGGAAAGCGTGTGTTTATATACATGTTATATTCTCCGTCCAATTCCCCTTTATAAACTCTATGTTTGTCAGTTTAATTTAAGTGATTGTGCATGAAATATTCTGCACTAGCCACAGAGTTACTGTAGAATGACTTCTGTAAAACTATAAAAATAACCGTGACTCATACCATGTCTGATCAAGAGTGCATCGTCTAGTTGATGCTATAATAGTAATAGTCAAGGAAACCTCATACCGGGATATCGATATCATAATAGTAATAATCAAGTAAACCTCATACCGGGATATCGATATCAAGGGGACTCGAAAATCCTCACATCGGGATATCGATGTCGAGATAAGTATAGCCATGCTTTGAAGCACACTTATAAATCATATTTTTAACAAGAGTCGTCTTCATGTACAGTCTCTCCTATTGGATAACAACTAGGTGATAAAGTAAAAAATTTTCATATAGTCATTCATCAAACTAATCCCACGCATGTAATAACATATCACAATCTAATCTACGCATGTAATTCATAAGAGATCTAAATATTGAAAGAAAAGTTAATGAGCAAGAGGGATCTTGCTACTATGATCTATTCTAAAAATAATCCTTTTCAAAAAATTAATAAACTTATTAATTCAGATAATACTTTTCCAAAAATAATTTATTTTAAAATATTTTCTCATACACTAATTCAACATAAACCTTTTTTCAAAATAACTCCTTTTAAATTATTTATTATTATAACAATTCATAATAATCCCTTATTCCAAAATAAACTCTTTTAAATAATTCTAAAAATATTCTTTAACCGTTCTTTTTAATATTCTCTCTTCCAAAATAAATTCTTTTCTCATTATAATAATTCTAAATAATATTTAAATATAATAATATATTAATTCAAATAAACTTTTACTCTGAAAATAATTTTTATCCTTACAATATCAGTTATTCTCATCTATCATCAACCAATCCACGCAGATAATAACCAATCACAGTCTAATCTACGCATCTAATTTAATGATAAATATAAATTATAAAATAACGAGTCAAGAGAAGTGGGATCTTGCCAACGAGGCCAAGGGGCCTCTGGATGAGGCGGCGGCGCCGCTGTGGATGCGGCACAACGGGTCTGAAGAGGTGGAGGAGGGCTATATGGTACGGATCTGGACTAAGGTGAGGTGACGGCAGCGGCTGCAAGGGAGGGAGGATGTGGCAACGTCGCTACCGATAGTGACGGTGGAGGCTGCAGCTGAGGAAGGTAGCGGTTCTGGTGGAGGGTGTGAGCAGGGGAGGAGGTGGCTGAGGCGAGCGGAGGAGGAGGGCTAGTGATGGACAGATCTGGCAGCGGCTGAGCTTAAGAGGAGCGAGGGAGTAGCGGATGAGACGAGGGTGACGGCGGGCTGAGCAGCGAGCTGTGGCTAGGTGGCACTGGCGGTTTGAGTTGAGGGGAGGAGGGATGGCCGATGGCGAGGACGGTAGGTCAGCGGTCGAGGGAAGAGGAGAGAGAAGCGTCGGGCTCAGAGGGGAGGTGCAGGATGTAGGCGTTAAAAATTACCTATAGGTCCCCGCACGTGTCACGGGCTGATTCTTTCACCACAAACCTCACTCGAACCCGTGCGACACTTAATCACTCTTTCCCTCACTAGAATGGCTAAGTCAGCCTAATCCTTCAAACACTCACTCAAGAGAAAGGAAGAGAACACTCAAGAGTGGAAGTGGAAGCTCTTATTGCTTTATTGCTTAGCAACTCTTGCTTGATACAAATGAAATGCCTTAGCCCCTATTTATAGGCAATGCTAGCTTACAATGAATGGCTATGATTAGCCTTCTAGATTGTTCCTACAATCAATGGTTATGATTGAGTCTCTAGACTCTTCTCCTAAAATATCTTCCTAGATATTTACATAAGACTTTCCTAGAATCTTCTAGATACAAGATATTTATCATACCTTTAATTATGCAAGAAAACTCTAGAAAACCCTAGGATCTTTATGGACCCAACCATAAATAAGTGAGTCCAAATGCACCCAATTGAGCCAAAATAGGGCGGTTCGTGACATTCTCCCCCACCTAACCGAGCGATGCCCTCATTGCTTAGTCTTCTCCTGGCAAAACTTCTCGATCAAGTCTTCAAACTGCCATAAGGATCGCGTCGGCTCCCAACTGTTCTCACTGTCGGGTAAGCCTTTCCACTTCACAAAATACTCTAACCTCGGGTGGTTGTTGGCTTCACGAACCGTCCTATCCGCAATAATTTCTTCGGCCTCCTTGTTGAACTCCATGCGAATCCCGGCTGGCGCTCGACTAGACTTTCCTCTATCTGGATCTTCCGCATCCTGATGATATGGCTTCAACATACTCACATGGAAGACCGGATGGTACTTCACGGTTGGAGGAAGCTTTACCCTGTAAGCTACGTTCCCCACTTTCTTCTCGATCAGAAATGGGCCCTCATACTTGCGTATCAAGCTTTTGTGTAGCCCTTTATGTCGATCCAATGTAGAAAGCCTGACAAGGACCAAGTCTCCAACTTGATACTCCATATGCCTTCGCTTCTTGTTGGCCCATTTCTTCATCTTCTTTGCCGCCTTGTTCAAGCACGAGCGTGCCAATTCATTCTGATCTTGCCACCCCTTGGCAAATCGGTAAGTGGCTGGGCTATTTCCCTTATAACCTGTAGCAATAGCATTTGGAGTGAGTGGTTGCTGACCTATGATGATCTCAAATGGACTCCTCCCAGTAAACTCACTCATTTGCAAATTGTAGGAGAATTGGGCTATGTCCAGTAGCTTCGCCAATCCTGCTGGTTGGCACTCACATAGTGTCTTAAGTATACCTCCAACAAGCCATTTACCCGCTCCGTCTGACCATCTGTCTGAGGATGAAAGCTAGTGGAGAAGTTTAGATCTGACCCCATGAGTTTGAAGAGCTCTGTCCAGAATCTCCCTGTGAAGCGGCCATCCCGATCGCTTACGATGGATTTTGGTAGCCCCCAATACTTTACCACGTGCTTCAGAAATAGTGGCGCTGCTACCTCGGCTGGACACTTAGCTGGGGTTGGAATGAAAATACCGTATTTGGAGAACCGGTCAACCACCACCATAATAATGTTGCATCCATCTGACTTTGGCAGACCCATGATGAAGTCCATGGAAATGCTCTCCCAAGGTTGCTCCGGAATAGGTAATGGCTTTAACAGTCCGGCCGGTGCTCTCTGCTCCGTCTTGTCTTGTTGGCACACAAGACAAGTCTTCACATAGGCCTCAACATCATCCCTCATGCGAGGCCAATAATATGTCTCTTCTGCAAGAGCTAGAGTTCTGTGCACACCTGGATGTCCCGCCCGTTGAGAGTCATGGCATTCTTTAAGGATCTCCCGCCTTAAATTTCCGAACAATGGCACGTACACCCGTCTCCCTTTTGTATAAAGTATGTCTCCATCTAGCCAGAACCTTCGAGTTTTGCCTTCTTTTGCGTACTCCACCATGTTCTTGTTTGTAGGATCATGAGACAAACCCTCCTTAATTCGGTCAAGTAATGTGTTCTGATGATGACTCACCATAGCAGCAAGTTCCGCCTTCCGGCTTAACGCATATGCCACTAAGTTGATTTTTCCCGGCTTGTACTCGAGCATATAGTTAAACTCTGCCAAGAAATCTTGCCATCGTGCCTGCTTAGGAGATAACTTCTTTTGAGTCTGGAAATAGCTGGTGGCCACATTGTCCGTCTTCACTACAAATTTGGACCCAAGTAGGTAATGCCTCCAAACTCGAAGGCAGTGGATCATGGCCGTCATCTCCTTCTCTTGAACGGTGTACCGCCTCTCGGTGTCATTTAACTTTCGACTCTCATAGGCCACGGGGTGTCCCTCTTGCATCAACACCCCCCCCAATTGTGAAGTCACTCGCATCAGTGTGCACTTCATAGGGCTTGCTGAAGTTGGGAAGGGCGAGAACTGGTTCCTCCGTCACAGCTCTCTTCAAACCTTCGAATGCCCTCTGGCATTTTGAACTCCAATCCCATGCCTGATTCTTCTTCAGCAAGTCTGTCAGTGGAGCCGCCAATGCTGAGTAGATCTTGATGAATCTTCGGTAGTAGTTCACCAAGCCCAGAAATGATCGCAGCTCTGTCACCTTGGTAGGAGGCTCCCACTCTAGTATGGCTCGTACCTTAGCTTGGTCCATGTAGATTTTGCCTCCTCCAATGATGTGGCCTAAGAAGACCACCTCCTCCTGTGCGAACGAGCACTTTTCTCTCTTCACATAGAGCTCATTACTTCTAAGAGCCTAGAACACCTGCCTCAAGTGTTCCACATGCTCGTCCATGGTTTGGCTATAGACCATAATGTCGTCCAAGTAGACCATCACGAAATGGTCTAAGAAAGGCTCTAACACTTTGTTCATCATGGTGCAGAATATTGCTGGAGCATTGGTGAGACCGAACGGCATAACCAGGAATTTATAAGAGCCGTACCTGGTTACACATGTCGTCTTTGGTTCATCTCCTTCAGCAATCCGCACTTGATAGTATCCCGAGCGCAAGTCAAGCTTAGTGAAGTACCTTGCCTGCCCCAATCTATCGAATAAGTCCTCAATCAGAGGAATGGGATACTTGTTCTTCACCGTGATCTTGTTTAATGCCCGGTAGTCGATGCATAGCTGCAATGACCCATCATGCTTCTTCTGGAACAATACCGGGGCACCATATGGAGCTTTGGACGAGCGAATGTATCCAGCATCCAGTAACTCCTTCAGTTGTTTCCGAAGTTTCTCCAACTCCGGTGGCGCCATGCGATAAGGACCCATGGCTGGGGGACGAGCTCCAGACTCAAGCTCGATCTTGTGATCTACCTCTCTTCTAGGTGGAAGCTTACTAGGCAGCTTAGCGGGCATGATGTCTTGGTACTCCTCCAAGACACATTGGATTTCCTTGGGCACGTCTTCTCCCTGGTGTGAGTCTTCCTCCACCTTGACTGTAGCAATGAAAGTTGGCTCATGGCGACGGACGCCCTTGGACACTTGTAAGGCCGAGAGCATTTTAGAAGTCACACTCTCGTGCTTGATCGGAACTATGCACGCCTTGCTCCTAGGATGCACATTGTGTTAGTGTATGGAACCAACACGGCCTTTACCTTGTCCAAAAATTCCAAGCCAAGCACTACGTCAAAGTCATCCATGGTCACGACCGTCAAGTCTTCTTGGCCGCACCATTCTCCGATGCTCACATCCACCTTCTGAGCCACGCCAGCAATAGGAGTGGGATTTAAATTGGTAGCTTTGATGACACCCCCTCCCTTGGTGATCTTAAGATTCAACGTACTAGCAACATCGCGAGAAACCAAGAGATGAGAAGCACCTGTATCCAGAAGGGCCTTAAAGGTCTTGCCGGAAATGGTTGTCTCGATGAACATCGCCCCTCGAGGTCTTGCATGCACTTTTGCCTTGATCGCATTGAGGAGGCGAAGTGAGCTGATTCGGGTCTCCTCATTTTGCTTCTCCTCTTCCCTCTGAACTAGGGCCGCAAGATTGACCCTCTTGGGATAGTTCATGGCCTTATATGGACCGCTGCAGAAGTAGCATGCCAACTTCTTTGAACGGTCACCTCATTTAGAGTTGTCATAGGACTTACCCTTCTCAGACGTTGACTTAGGTGGGAACTCCGTGGATGGCTTATCCTTCTCTCCCCCACCTTTAGTAGGATTACCCTTCTTATCCCTTGGCTTGGACGAGTCGCTCACTTTCTTGAACTCGATCAGCGACTTGGCTACTTGCATTGCTTGGGCAAGAGTCTGGACGCCACGCCTTTGTAACTCCATCTTGGCCCATCCCGCAAGGCCATCCATGAACGAGAATAGAGAGTCCTTCTCGCCCATGTCCGGGATCTCCAGCAACAATTCTAAAAATTCTTTCACGTAATTACGAATTGAACCTTTTTGAGTAAGGCGACGAAGTTTACCTCGGGCTTCGTCATCAGCATTCTCCGGGTAGAATTGTCGCTTCAAATCTGTCTTGAATTCTTCCCAAGTAGTGATGGAGCACGTACCCTTTTTCATATCCTCACATCGTCTACGCCACCACAACGTAGCGATGTCCTCGAGATAGAGAGGTATGGCTTGGAGCTTGGCTGCATCATCCCTATATCCGGCAGCATTGAAGTATACTTCCATGTTCCATAGGAAGTTATCAATCTCCCGGGCACCCCTAGCTCCTTTATACGGCTTCGGTTTAGGAGTATCTTTAGCCATGAAAGGTTGTGAGATCATACCTCGAGTTGCCAAGATAGCATCATATTGGCTAAACTTTTCTTTAAATTCAGCCATCTCCTTCAGGAACATTTCTCCTTGGCTCCGTAAGAATGCACACTCCTCACGTACGGATGTGATCCCTTGCTGTAGCATGTCGACGGCGGAATTCAAGGCTGACTGAATCTCCTCTCGAAGTTCGTCTCCTGCAGACTCTAACTTCTCGATGTACTCGTCGAAAGCCTCCATCTTATCGGCCACTGTAAGCTCCACCTTAGCCAACCGTGCCTCCAACGTCGTCATGATGCCGCGAGATTTATCCCTACGTTGCCTTAGAATATCCTTTGGATCCACCGCACCAAGCACTTCGGAACGAAGGTCGGAGCTCGACATTATCACTTCCGAACCTTGGCTCTGATACCAAATGTCACGGGCTGATTCTTTCACCACAAACCTAACTCAAACCCGTGCGGTACTTAGTCACTCTTTCACTCACTAGAATGGCTAAGTCAGCCTAATCCCTCAAACACTCACTCAAGAGAAAGGAAGAGAACACTCAAGAGTGGAAGTGGAAGCTCTTATTGCTTTATTGCTTAGCAACTCTTGCTTGATACAAATGAAATGTCTTAGCCCCTATTTATAGGCAAGGCTAGCTTACAATGAATGGCTATGATTAGCCTTCTAGATTGTTCCTACAATCAATGGTTATGATTGAGTCTCTAGACTCTTCTCCTAAAATATCTCCCTAGATATTTACATGAGACTTTCCTAGAATCTTCTAGATACAAGATATTTATCATACCTTTAATTATGCAAGAAAACTCTAGAAAACCCTAGGATCTTCATGGACCCAACCATGAATAAGTGAGTCCAAATGCACTCAATTGAGCCAAAATGGGGGCGGTTCGTGACACACACGGCTCGAAATAGATAGAAGATGATGAACATTGCTATTCGAGTCATAGAAGCTCGTGTGACAATGACAAATACACGAAATGAGTCGACGGACCATACGAAGCAACGGAACTTCGGAATAATGGAAACACGAACTGATCGGGAGCCCCATGTCGCTTATGAAAGGCGAAGCGCCCCTCAGGTCCCGTTTACTCCACATGTGATTCAATCATGGAATCTCATAGATCTCCTTATCGGATTTCCAACGCATCTTGAACCGTGTAATTCTAAGATTAGACGATGAAAATACGATGAAAATGGACAGAGCGTGCGAAACTATGCTTCAGGACTCACTGAGACACCCCTTGGTGTCTCGGCGTGGCCGAGACACCTACGGGTGTCCGCAGCCCAAAAATGCTGATTTGATGGTAAGCTGTTTTTCAACTGTTAACCACCCGGATTTATTTCAACTAATCTGATATCATCCAAGAACATGGTTAAATGGTTACAACTGAAGATAAGAGTGAATCAATCGTTCTTATCTAAAAACAAGGGTCCCTAAGCCTATAAATACAGCCCTAATGCCTTCATTTTTTTAATATCTGGAATTCACGAGCGTCGGGGAAGCCCTGCTGAATTGAAGACTGAAGGAGTATGAATTTCAAAGAGGAGGAGGAGACTTTAGCGAATTCTTCAGCATAAAGAAGGAGAGTTTGATAGATCTGTAGCCCGGTTCTTTTCCTTGAGATCGCCCCGTTGCGGTGATCTCGAGAAGAGTGGTTATCTCATTGTTGCCGAGATAATCACTTTAGTTTCTTGATTCCTTCATGAATCAACGAAGCTCTGGATCTAATCTGATCATTTGGTAGTTTATGGATATCAACATCTCTATCACAGGCTAAGATCCCACACAAGTAGAAGACCAATAAACGATCTTTGCGTCTGTTTTGACGAGAATTGTATTTTCATTATGTAAGAGTCTTATAAAAAGACTATTCTTTTGTATTTTCATTGTAACGACTGAAGTTGTAATGAATACCTTAATGAAGAAACTAATTTTCTCCCCAAATAAGCTGACGACCACAATGGAAGCCAACAGTCTCGTCACCGAGGCTGTCATGCCGAAGCCGACGATCAAGATCCCCGTGGCTGAAGAGGTTGAATACGAGTTTGACCAACAGAGGCTCGAGGAGTACGTCTCCTCCTCCTCCCCCTCTAGGTCCGCCTTTTTTCACAAGCGCAGGAAGGTCTCCTCCTCCCGGAAGATCCGCTGGTCTTCAGATCTGAGGACTCAAGAAGGTGATCTCCCTGCTACCGTTACTGCAGATGCACCTCACAATGATCCGTTGGCATCCGATGAAGTCAGATCTGCAGATCTGAACTCCTCTTTGACCAAGGAGTCGACTACTGAAGACACGCCAACTCTATCGAAGAGAACACGTCAAAGGCAACACCAACGCCTCACGCGCCAATTCGCCAAGGCTTTAGGTCAAGTGAACGGACTCCATTACCAAGTAGATCTAGAGTTCAGAAAGCGCCAAGTGGCTAAGCCATCTCCACAGCAAGCTTCGCAAACCTCCTCCCAACCACCTACTAATGAATGAGTTCATGTCAAACAGAACCATTTCACTCTTGAGGAGCACATTCAGAAGCATCGCGCACTTCTTGTGCATGCCCAGATCATTGTGCGAAAAGCATAAGAAATGTAAAAGGAAGAGGCGCTTAAGAGATCGTCAAGATCCAAACAAATTTGGATGTCAAAGGCCAAATCAACGCCTATGGCAAAAGCAAGCGACGTTACTCCCCAGCCTTCGTCAACTTTGGATCCCGCTCCTTCTACCACCACACCTTCGGTGAAACCCTACGGCGACGTGGACCTCTCTAAATTTAGAATTCTGTTGAAGGGTTGCTTGGGTCCTTTACACGAAGATCAAGACAAAGTGCATGTTAAGTAATGCTTAGGACCGTTGAAGGAACCCCGAGCAACTATCCAGACTGGGGGTCGTACGCGACATCCTAACAAGTTGATTCCCGTAACTACCCGCATGGAGATGCCTGCACAAAACCAGGACCCCGTTAAAATTTTATCCTCACATGGGTGTGATTCCAAACGTGTGACTCCTGCTAAAGCCAATAAAGTGCTACCTATTTAGAAGAAGACACACCGAACAGACAATAACGTTCCATCTGAGGAATCAAACCAACAGCCGATAGGTTACTCTGACTGCAATATCGATGAGTTATACTATCAGGCTGGAGGTACGAATAAATCTCGAAAGAGAAGTACCCGGGAAGCGGACTCTCACTGGCCGTGTACCAAACTTATCAGGGTAGTATTATCAGCGTGTAGCTACTGTAGGCTGTCTAAAAATCACAATAGATAGCTGATCCCCATCAAATACCGATGATGGAAGTTACAATCTGACGACTTCCAGAAGGCTACAATTTGAAGACTTTCACGTAGATCGCTGAAGGTTACAATCTGACGACCTTCATAACAACTGATGAAAGCTCTAATTAACGACCTTCATAATCAACATCGGGAGTTACAATCTGACGACTCTCATATTCTCAAGGAGCCAAGACAAAGATTACAAAACGACGATCTTTGCAACGCTTTGACAGAAAGAGACTACAAATCGACGGTCTCTTCAAATCAAGCTGCGGAAGTCCTCCCCGGACACCAGCATCAAGACGCACCGCATTCATAGCCACGAACGCAGCTCAATGCAGCTCCAACCGCTTCTCAAACACAGCTCCAAGCGCTGCCCAACGCAGCTCTATACCGCTGCCAAACGCAGCTCCAAGCGCTGCCCAACGCAGCTCCAAGCGCTGCCAAACGTAGCTCCAAGCGCTGCCAAACGCAGCTTCCAAGCTGCCAAACGCAGCTTCTAATCTGATAAACGCAGTTTCCAATCTGCCAAACGCAGCTTCCAACCAGACGCTGCGTCCGAACTCCCAGATGCTGCGTTTGAACGCAGAATTCATGCCAGAACGTGGATTTTGCGAGCTGAACGGTTTCAAAACCATTTCCCACGATCTGAGGGGATCACAACTCCACTCAGGAGTGATTTAAGGGGGCGGTTACATCCCATTAGCCCCACTTAGGAGTGAATTAAGGGGGCGGTTACACCCCTTAATCCCCTATAAATAACTAAGAAATCAGCTTAGTTCGGATCTGGCTTTGGGGGGCTGGCTTTGGGATCCTTCTCCTTAACAGCAAAGAAGAGATCCTTGACTTGTTTAACCAATTACGGTTAAGATCAAACAAACTCATTCAGAGTTCTAAAACTTGCCACGCAAGTTCTCCACAATGTCAAATCGTGAGGAGAAGACCACGTTCCAGTGAATCAAGACGTTCGGATCGTCAACGGAGAGCAAACTCGACGCGAGCATTCGAGGGAGGCACTCCATCGCCACTGTGAAGAACCCAGTTTTAAACAAAGAGGAGAACCAGATTCGTTCTCCTCTCTTTTGTAATCGAATTGTAACCGAGATTAAAGGAATATAAGTTAATTTTCTTTTATCCTCTTTATTGCAATTTTCCTACATACAGCTACCCTAAGACCGCTCCACAGAGTGTCTCGGTATTTGAAAGGATCTCTACCAGAACATCCAAGTCTAAGCCAAGGCGTTTCTATGGAAAAAAAGATCAGCTGCGCAAGATGATGAATTCCTAAAGGTCATCATCAATATGGTTGATAAGGAGAAGTCAATGCGAAGTTTCAATCCCCGACAGTTTTTGGACATATCCCAACGTATAACTCGGTTGCGCGTGGGAACTACTAGGCGTATGGACTATCAGAGGATGAATAGCAGATTATCCTCGGATGATGAAGCATCAGATGCGAACTCTGTCATCGCTTCTGACAATACGGTGTCCAGCATAGGACAATCCCGTGAGGCATTTATGGTCAACACCGAGCAAATGACCAAAATCATCGAGGATGCATTGGCTAAGCAAAAAGAGAACTTTAAGTTTGAAATGGAAATGACTATGCTGCGAATGAGAGAAGAGCATGACCAACAAATCCAAGCCTTGTCCAATCAGATAGGTGAATCCAGTTGTCACCACAATGTTAGTCAAGCAGCTAGCGATTCAGATGTGGATGAACACCTCAATGCAGATAACCCTCCCGTTGACCAAAATACTAGGAGTAGCCCTACTGAGAATAATAACATCGGGGGTGGTCCTGCTATAATAACAACACTGGGGGTGGTCCTATTATTCTTCCTCAAAATCGACCAAGGAAGGACACGAGCGAGAATGAAAAAGATAAAAGACCTCGAGAGCAAAATCAACGCTCTGATGTCTGCTCGAGAGATAAAGAAGACCGGTATTTTGTGTCCCTATCCGAGAAAGTGGGAGTCGATCCCATACCCGGCAAAGTTCAACCTGATCAACTTCACGTCGTTCGACGGGAAGGGCTCGTCCACTTAATATATGATCTACTTCAAGTCTCACTTGGGGGTTATCTATGGCAATGAAGCCCTGATGGTTCGGTCATTCGTTGGCATCCTTCGCGAGCCCGCCTTCGATTAGTATCGCCGTCTTAAGCCTGGGAGCATCAACAGCTGGGACGATATGGAAGGCTCATTCCTCGGTAATTTTTTTCGAGGATGACGTCGAGATATCAATTAGGACACTCTTTGAGGAGAAACAAGAAGACGAAGAAACGGTCGACGACTTCATCAAGCGCTTTCAAAATAAAGCGATGAACTGTCGAGATCCAGTCACAGAAGACTTCATCCTCCAAACTTGTCATAACAATCTATCCATCAATATATTAGAAGTTATGGGAGTAGCATCATCCAACATCTAGAAAGAGTTGAAGGTGCGCGGAGAGCAGGCCGAACGCTTTCTCAGAAGAAAAAAAACTGAAAGAAACCAACTGACAGCTAACCCTCCGAATTCGAGTTTCGTCTCCCGTGGTAAGGGGAAGTCACCTGCAGCAGTTATTAACATTAATCAGACGTCACAACAACAACCCCGGAGATAGCGAAACACTTCGGATCTAAGACACCAAAAAGAATACTCCTTCAAGGACGAAGACGTTCCAGCCATTTTCGAGTCCCTCCTTGAAAATAACAAAATCAAGCTACCACCTATCACAGATCAGGAGGAAGCTGATAATACTTCAGATCCGAAGTACTGTGCGTACCACAGGAGGATCCTTCATCCTATCAAAACTTGCTTCGCTCTCAAGAATAGCATCTAAACCTTGGTTAAAGCCAGCGTCATAACGCTCAATTAAGTCGAATGAAGACTCCGACAAGTATAAGAGTATAAACTGCTCCTTCCGACACTCCGAAGAGTATACGAGTATAAACTACTTCTCAATACTCCAACAGGTATACGAGTCCAAACTATTTTCTTTCTTTCACGAGAAGTTCTTGGAAGAATATCGTATGTGATATTCTTAAGGATAACTCGACCGTTCAGCTGAGTATAATGTAATGAGAAGTTCCCGGAAGAATGTTACGTGTAATATTCTTAGGGATAACCTAGTCACTACAAGAAGGTGATGAATAAGAAACTCTCACACAAACTCCCGCTACGTCGGTGCACTAGACACCCCTATTTTTAGAGTTTGGACATAGCACTCGGAATTTTAGTCTCCTGATCATTGATAATTGTCAAACCCCTTCTTGTTAAGTATTTGTCACTTAACACCAGGGGACTCTCTTCGAGTAATTTGTACGAATCAATACTCCCATTGTAATTGGTACTCCCACTCTCACTGTTTATTTGGTCAAACTTTCCTATAGTTAGGACCACAACCAAAGCCAAAATCTCATCTCGATTCCTTTCATAAATAGGAGGTCTACTTTCAAATCGAATGATCAAACCTTTCTACAGTTAGGGTCACCTCAAACTCATGCTTGGTCAAACCTTCCTATAGTTAGGACCAAAATCATAATTTACTCTCGATAAATGAGAAAATCACCTTTAGTTCGGTAATCAAACCTTCCGACAGTTAGGATTATCCAAATCTTTTCGATTCTCGGAGTGGAGATCCCATTCTTAGTTTTACTCTTCATATTCTCAAAGTGGAGATCCCACTTTGAGTTTTTCTTTACGACTAGAGATAGAATATAAAATTCTTTCTCTCCAGCATCGGGTTCGTCTTTGCCCCAAGAGAAGATCTTTTGTTTGTTGGAAATTTGATGTAAAAAGACAATGAAAGAAAATTTGACTTGTATTCTCTCAAAATCGATTACAATTTGGATTCCGATTACAAAAGAGAGGAGAATGAATTTGATTCTCCCCTTTGTTTAAAACTGGGTTCTTCACGGTGGCGATGGAGTGCCTCCCTCGAATGCTCGCGTCGAGTTTGCTCTCCGTTGACGATCCGAACTTCTTGATTCACTGGAATGATGTCTTCTCCTCACGATTTGACGCTGTGGAGAACTTGCGTGGCAAGTCTTAAAACTCTGACCGAGTTTAGAAGAACTTACAGGGCAAGTTTGAAACTCTGACCGAGTTTAGAAGAACTTGCAAAGCAAGTTTTAAAATTCTGGACGAGTTGATAACTCAGATCGAGTTTGAAACTCTATGAAAGAGTTGATTTAAACCGAAAGTTCGGTTAATAAGCCAAGGCCGAATAATCTCAAAGGCTTCAATAAAAGCCTTCCAAAATAATTCAAGAGCTCCTTCAAGTCGCTGATCTCCAAAGCTCCTTGTTGCTGCAGAAAGCGGCAAGATGCCCGATCAAGGATCCCCAAAAAGTCAGCCAAAAAAAGAGGATCTGAACTCAGTTGAGTTTTGAGGTATTTATAGGGGATTAAGGGTGTAACCGCCCCCTTAAATATCTCCTTAATAAGGGTTTAATGGGGTGTAACTGCCCCCCATAAATCTCTCCATGATAGGGTAGTGATCCCTTAAAATCTTGGGGAGAAAACGGTTCTGGAACCGCTCAAATCGTGCTTGAACGAGTCAAAACGCTGAAAACAGTGTTCTGGGCTCGAACTGTGCGTTTCTGGAGCTGAAACGCAGAGTTGGGCCAGAAAACGCACAGTTGGGCCAGAAAACGCACAGTTAGCCTGTTTCAGGCTGAAAACACACAGTTGAGCCTGTAAACGTACAGTTGGCCTGAAAACGCACAGTTGGGCCTGTAAACGCACAGTTGGCCTGAAAACGCACAGTTGGCCTGTTTCAGGCTGAAAACACACAGTTGGGCCTGTAAACGCACAGTTGGCCTGAAAACGCACAATTGAGCCTGTTTCAGGCTGAAAACGCACAGTTGGGCCTGTAAACGCACAGTTGGCCTGAAAACGCACAGTTAGGCCGTTTTAGAGATTAACTCTGCGTTTTGATGTTGAAAACGCAGAGTTGGGCCGTAGCTCTGCGTTTTGATGTTATATCACAAGGATAACCTCTGCGTTTTGACGTTATAACGCTGGTTCGACCTGTGCGTTTTGACTCTATAATGCAGAGGCGAACCTTAGGCGGGCTTGGCGAGCTTCAGGCTAAGTCCAATGTTCTAACGAAGTCTGATGTTCTGACGAAGTCCGGTCTTGCAGACGGACTTCTTGCTACGAAGAACAGGTCATAACTTTCAAACCGTACGTCGGAATTGGATGAATTATATATGAAAATCGGCTATCTCGACGAGATGAATCCATCCGAACCGAGCCAAAGGCTTCGGTTTGCTTCCTCCGTTTTGCCAAATTCCTTACGGTTTGGGAGATATCTGTGTTCTAATATGAAGAGACCGTCGATTTGTAGTCTCTTTTGCTAGAGCGTCACAAAGATCGTCACCTTGTAACCTTCGTCTGGGCTCCTTGATAATATGAGAGTCGTCAGATTGTAACTCCCGATATTGATTGTGAATGCTGTTGAACTAGAGTTCTCATCGGTTGTCGTGAAGGTCGTCAGATTGTAACCTTCAGCGATCTACGTGAAAGTCTTCAAATTGTAGCCTTCTGGAAGTCGTCCGATTGTAACTTCCATCATCGGTGTTTGATGGGGGATAAGCTATCTATTGTGATTTTTAGACAGCCTACAGAAGACATTACTTTTCAACACCAAAATTTGTGTCTTACACGTACGGGGAATTTTATCCCGAATTCTAAGTAGGGATAAGTCAACGTCAAACGCTCGTTGCCGGTTTAGTCTTTCACCGATTGAAAAAGACACCAGAATCCTAGTCTGGGGACTTTTATCCCGAAGCTTAAGTAGGGATAAGTCAATGCCTAATACGCGTTGCCAGTTAGTTCTTGACCGTAAAAAGAATAAAAGCCCACATATTCAATATTGTGACAGGTTGTTATTCATAACACCATAATCCGTGCCTCACACGTACATAAAATTTTATCCCGAATCCTAAGAAGGAATAAGTCATCGCCTAACACGTGTTGCCGGTTTAGTTTCACCGATTAAAAAAGATATCAGAATCCAAGTCTGGGGACTTTTATCCCGAAGCCTAAGTAGGGATAAGTCAGCACCTAACACGCGTTGTCGGTTAGTCATTGACCGTAAAAGGAACAAAAGCCCACATATTCGACATTATGGCAGGTTATTATTAATAACACCAAAATCCATGCCTCACACGCGTGGGGAATTTTATCCCGAATCCTGAGTAGGGATAAGTCAACGCCTAACACGTGTTATCGATTTAGTCTTTCAACAATTCAAAAAGATACTAGAATCCAAGTCTGGGGACTTTTATCCCGAAGCCTAAGTAGGGATAAGTCAGCGCCTAACACGCGTTGCCGGTTAGTCCTTGATCGTAAAAAGGACGAAAACCCACATATTGGATATTGTGGCGGATGGTTATTCATAACGCTAAAATCCATACCTCATACGCATGGGGAATTTTATCCCGAATCCTGAGTAGGGATAAGTCAACACTTAACACGCGTTGCCGATTTAGTCTTTCACCGATTGAAGAAGACACCAGAATACAAGTATGGGGACTTTTATCCTGAATCCTAAGAAGGGATAAGTCAACGCCTAACACGCGTTGCCGGATAGTTTATTCCCATGAGAAAGATAAAATCTACGCATTCAATATCGTAACACTAAAATAATTAACTCTTTTAGCATAACGTTATATGCGGAACAAACTTAAACAATCCACATACTAGCCCAACTCAAATGGTAGTCGGTAAAGGCTCATCAAACCCATTGATGGCTGAAGGTTTGCTAAAAATCATATACATGTGAGAGTCATTGACGTACCAGCTTCATTAGTTGGTCTCGTGACTTGAGCATCCAACAACTTTAGGATAAGATCCATACCTACAGATGAATCAGCTTTAATAGTTGGTCCTACAACCTCAACACTTGAGACTACCATGCATTATGATGAAAGTCAACGTCACTCTACTCATAACCCTAGGTCAACGCTGGTCAACTTGTAACCCTAGGTCAACATTGGTCAACGCATTATGATGAAAAGTCAACACGAGGCGATCCGAAACCCTAAGGTCAACGCCGGTTAACGCGTAACCCTAGGTCAATGTAAGTCAACCATTTCCGATGAAGATAATCAGTTCAAAGTCAATTCGACGATACGAGCCAAAATCAACTCACCAGTTTTGATTCGAGACTTCGACGATGACCAGACGATAAACGCAGCGTCGGAACAACTTTGGTTATTCATTAAGATATTGAATAGACTAAAAATCAAAGAAGTCAAGAGTCAAAGCTAACTACAGGTCCTTTTACATCGACTGAAGGTTGGACCGATCATATCCAAAGTATTTCAGGCTCATCTATAAAAGAAACGATACTGAAACACTTTGGAAGGGGTATCTATAGGCGTCAAAAATTACCTATAGGTCTCTGCACGTGACTCAAGACAGAAAGAAGATGATGAACATCACTATTCGAGTCACAGAAGCTCATGTGATGACGATAAACACACGAAGTGAGTCGATGGACCATACGAAGCAACGAAACTTTGGAATAATGGAAACATGAACTGATCGGAAGCCCTGTGTTGCTTACGAAAGGCGAAGCGCCCCTCAGGTCCTGTTTACTCCATATGCAATTCAATCATGGAAGTTTGTAGATCTCCTTATTGGCTTTCTAACACATCTTGAACCGTGTAATTCTGAGATCGGACGACGAAAATATGGCAGAAACGGACAGAGCACGCAAAACTACGCTCTGGGCCTCTCCGAGACACCCCAAGGTGTCTCGGCCAGGTCGAGACACCCAATGGTGTCTCGGCCACACCGAGACACCTACGGGTGTCCGCAACCCAAAAATACTGATTTGGCAATTTTAAGCTATTGTTCGACCGTTAACCACTCGTATTTATTTTAACTGATCTGATATCATCCAAGTACGTGGTTAAGTAGTTACAACTGAAGATAAGAGTGAATCGATCATTCTTATCTAAAAACAGGGGGTCCCTAAGCCTATAAATACAGCCACAGGGCCTTTATTTTTTTAAGATCTGGAATTCACGAGCATCGACGAAGCCCTGCTGAATTGAAGACTGAAGGAGCACGAATTTCAGAGAGGAGGAGGAGAGTTCAGCGAATTCTCCAGTATAAAGAAGGAGAGTTCGATAGATCTGCAGCCCGGTTCTTTTCTTTGAGATCGCCCCGTTGCGGTGATCTCGAGAAGAGTGGTTATCTCACTATTACCGAGATAATTACTTCGGTTTCTTGGTTCCTTCGTGAATCAACGAAGTTCCGGATCTGATCTGATCGTTTGGTGGTCCACGGATATCAACATCCCCATCACATGCCAAGATCCCACGCAAGCAGAAGACCGATAAACAATCTCTGTGTTTGTTTTGACGAGAATTATATTTTCATTGCGTAAGAATCTTATAAAAAGACTATTCTTTTGTATTTTCATTATAACGACTGAAGTTGTAATGAATACCTCAATGAAAAAACCAATTTTCTCTCCAAACACAGGAAGGAGGGGAGGCGAGCTCGGAGGGCATTGTTGGCGAGGGTGGTCGGTGGCGTGGATCGGGGCGGTGCTGGGGGTTCGGGTCAACAAATCTGGTGGTTGAGGAGATAGTTGCTGGAGCTTGGATGGCGAAGCTGAGACGGAGGCTCTGGTGGTGATGGCGGGGAGGTGATGGGCGAGAAGGAGAGAGGAGTTGGGGAGAGAGGTGGGCAATCAGGGCTGGACGACGCGGTGAGGGGAGAGAAGTAGGGGGCGGTGGCGAATCTGAAGGTGGAGGAGGGTGAGCGGCTACAGAGGGTTAGCGGGGGCTGTTAAGAAAACGAGATAGAGATAGAGATAGAGAGAGGGTATATATAAAATTATGGTTAGGGTTAAATTAAGAATTAATTAAGAAATAATTAGGAAATGATTATCATAATTAATACAATACTTATAATAACAATAACAATAATAAAACCAATATTAATTTAAAAGTTTTTACCGCAACAAATTAATTTATAATTATAAAAATCATTAAATAAATATAAAATCGGATTTTAAAATCAGAGAAATTTCTAGAAAATCAAGAAAATATAAATAATCTTTTGAAAATAATAATTTAATATTTTAAAATACCAAAAAATTATTTTAACTAGTATCAAAACTTTATGGTTATTACAACAAGCTTAGTTGAATTGAAGATGCACGCTGCGGAGAATTTAAAACTATCGTATGAAAGTTTGTTTAATAAGTTATTATATCGAGAAGTTTCTCAATGTCTCCTTTGAGCTTTTAAAAGATAAAGATATCCTGATAGATTATCATCATACTATGTGGTTAAGTACGATAACCATGACTGTTACCGAAAGAGATGAAGGATCCATGCATGCCACGGGGACAGAAATAGAGTTTAAGTAAGTATTTAAAAGTTTCCTTTCAGGTTCTGTATGCTCATTATAATGGGAACTGTGATATTTACGTATTATATGTGATCTGTAGAATTAGCATGTGACATTTCAATGCTATTTGTGACATATAGAAGTTAACAATTACTTTTATTTTTTACACGTGACTTATATGTATTATTTGTTATATTCAACTTGTAATCTTCCTACTATAAACTCACAATCATCGAAGCATATCCAAGAAATCATAGAGGATCACAAATGACAATCCTCAAGAAGATCATGTATGGATGATGGATGATATAGTAAGTGACTCGACAGGAATCCCGGCATGGTGGCACGTGGCAATTACTGGAGAAGGGCAGTAACTTGAAAGCGCAAAAGAAGTTAGAATGGCTCCTATGCACTACTCTACAGCTAAGAAGTTCCCTTTTAAGTATGTTAATAATGAGCCAAAATGCATTCGTGCTAATTGCATGTTCGAGAAAGAAATAAATTGTGCGTGTGTGGTTCATGCTTTACCATTGAGTCATGTGTCGACCTTTGCTATAAAAAATTTATTTTTTAACATACTTGTGGACAACATAACAACACGGGTGGTCGCTATAGAGTGAGAAGATGGATTGTGAGTATGCTACAATCAATTATAAAAAGTCATCCATATATCTGAAAACACCCTGGAGGGGGGTAAATAGGGTTTATGCTAATCTAATCTGATATTAATGCCAATTAAAAACTTATTAACAATATATCCTAGAAATAATGATATTCAACAAAATACGAGTAAGGATATGAAACTAAACAGAGGCAATATAAATATAAACACAACAAACAAGATAGTGGGCAAATGAAACAATGCAAACACATACAAATAATCACGGAGTTTGGACCTTCCGTCCTACGTCTCCCCTCTCCACTTCTGGGGAGAAATCCACTATCACAACAGGGTTTTTGAAGCTCACCCAAATAACTTTTACACCTCACACTCGGTTTTCTAGTTCACTGAAAATTTTACAATGACTCACAATGTAAACACACTAACTACTACCTCAAGTGTTGGTCTCTAGCCCGTGTCTCTCTCAAGTGTTAGGAATTACAACCAATCCCTAGGCATTACTACCTACCTTACTCCTCTTGGAACGACTATGTCTCTCACCATACACTCCTCTCGGTGTACTAGTGTAATACAAAGTGAACCTCACAATAATAGCTCACAATAAATGATTGTTCTCTAAACAAGGCGATAACTCAATTAAGCATAACTCAAGGTTACAATCTCTCGCAACCCAAATTATACTATGTATGTAAATACTAAAAGCTCAAGTGGGTGTGTGTAACAATGAGATTCAATAAATCAAAATCAAACTAAACTCAATATAAGTTCAAGCTTAGAAAATGATAATCAAACGATTATATATAAATGCAAATCTAGATTGAGTTTAGAAAACTTCTCCAATAAATTACAAGAGTGAGAGAGAGATGAGTTGAAGCTCAAACACCAAAGGATAATCTTTTCTTGCTCTTGTGAAAGTTTCTTCACAAACAAACTCCTTTAAAACAAACTTAAACCAAACTTAAACACCCTTAAACTTGTTTTTAAAATTCTCTTAGTTTTGTTCAGAAGAATGAGGGCATGGGGTATATATAGGCTCGTGAAACAATCCCAAAAACCAAAAGAAAACATCACAAAAAGACAAAATAACAGAAACAAGAAAAACTGGAAAACTAGTCGTTATGATGTTGTCGGTCAACTGACGGGTTTTATCAGTCGACTGATGAGCTAATCGTTGTAAGCATTTTCCAGCCCATTAGTCGACTGACGACATTATCAGTCAACTGATGACCTCATCAGTCGACTGATCAGTCAACCAATATAGAAACAAAAACTTTTGGCT
The DNA here is from genome assembly GCA_022839385.1 of Asparagus kiusianus. Classification (NCBI taxonomy): domain Eukaryota; kingdom Viridiplantae; phylum Streptophyta; class Magnoliopsida; order Asparagales; family Asparagaceae; genus Asparagus; species Asparagus kiusianus. The sequence goes on from BQKN01063651.1 coordinate 143,579, forward strand.
ATTCTAGACGTTTTCTTCAGTCGACTAATAACACTTTATCAACCTGATTGAAACAGTAAAACTAATTTTTGAAGTGCTTTTAAAAATAGCAAATAAATTCAGAAAAATATAAAACTTTGGAAAATAATTGTAAACATGAAAATGAACATGTTACAAAAAACTAGTTTTTAAAAAGCACTTCCCATTTGAGAAATCTCATTATTTTTTTAAATAGTCTAAAACATGAAAATGAACATACTTAAAATTTAACATTTTGACTAAACCATGTTTTGAAACATTATAAAATGATTATATTGACTTAATAAAATATGTATATAATAATTGTTAAGTCTATAAACAAATAACTCATTATTTTCACAAATTTATATTTATGTAAACTTGAAAACCAAAAACCAAAACATGTATATATATATATATATA
>BQKN01063651.1:144398-160265 GCA_022839385.1 Asparagus kiusianus
GAGAGAGAGAGAGAGAGAGAGAGAGAGAGAGGGAGAGAGAGAGAGAAACTTATGTCAACTTAAGTGGACATCCACTAAGTTTTTTAGTCATTGATGATCACTTAATTGAGCTATATTATGGATGACCCGCTCCGTTGAACTTGATCTATATATTCTAAAACACCAACACACTAAATTTGGGGTGAACCAAGCGAGTACTTGAGTGGGAAAGTGGTGAACTAAGCGAGTTCTTTGGTGCAGGATAATGGAGAAAAATTCTCAAAAATTATTTACCTTGCATTTGGAATAGTTTTCTTTGTTATAGCCATGCAAGAGGGGTATTATAGTCTTTTTGGTCGAGCCTGAGCTGGCGGCTGAGTCGCTATCGGCTTTACAGGTGTTGGTCGCAGAGCAGTCATGGGATGGTGCTGTCACTTCGGTATTAATGAGATGGGATAGGCGGCGCACGAAGCCGACGTAATCCGATGTGTCATAAATAGTGTCGGAATGGAGAAATGATGGCGTTTGCCAAGCATTCGCTGTTAGTGGGGGGTTCGAGGTCGAAGTTGCCTTTTGACTTGTATCAAGGGTTACCGAGAAGTAACGCCTTTCGAGTCGACTCAGTTAGATGCCAGCTAACTAACTAAATGAGAGGACTCGCAGTGATTCGTCTTTGACAAGAAGGCCGATAAGTACCGCCATTCGAGTCGACCTAGGAAGATGTCAACTCGGCGAGTTGGCTAGGTCGGGATTTTGGCTGTCCTGAGCATCGATTCACCTGAATGGTGCGTGATGAGAGATATCTGCCTATTGTTGGCAAAGAGGGCACAATTTGGCGATCGAGAACACCATAACAGTTGGCCTCTTTCACTTGGAGTCAGCCTGGGCCGGGTCCGAGTGAAATGAGAACAGCTTTGGATGGATGCGAACATGCATTAAATGGGGGAACTAAAAAGTCTTTTTAGATTTAACGTGGCTGATATCACCACACATTCTTTTTTAACTATCACAACTCTATTTTTCATGCTAGGTTGCAGGTTATTCGAGGTTGGTTGGATGCACCTTAATCCCGGAGATGTCGCTTCAGATTCTAGGAATTAATCTTGACCGTTGGCTAAATTCTGATCCGACCATTCAGATTTTGGCAGCTGTAGATTCAACTGTCTATATATAAAGCTAGGGCTAGGGGAATGGTGGTTATTGCACTTTGAAATCCCCTTCTGAGAACTTGAGATCCTTTCTATCCATCTTCTCTGGCAATTACTCCCTCATCTAAAATAACATCTGATCGCGTAGATAGACAGACTTTGCTGGTGGAGTTCCACTCCAAAGTGACCCAAACGCAGTTGAGGACGCTCCATGGGAGATTTGACATCACCCGAGAATATGAACTGATGGCACTGACGAGGTCGGAGGCAGTTTATGACCACGGACTAGATCGGGCTCCACTGTACTTGAAGCACTTGGAGTTCGGCTTGTAGTTGCCCTTGCATCCCTTCCTTCAGCAAGTCTTCACAGCTCTAGGGGTATCGACGCTACAAATGAAGCTGGACATCATCGCGACCCTAGCCTGGTTCATGGTGATCTACCATTGGCTGGCAATAAAGCCATCTTTGAGAGTATTGGGTCGCCTGGTGAGTGTCAAGAACCAGACTGAGCCCCACTTCCACTTCCACTTTCAAATGGTAGGCAAGTACAAGCTCATCACCGGCCTCCCTAACTCGAATAAGGATTGGAAGGAGAAGTTTGTCTGGGTCGTGGGGGACAACTTGGACCTAGGATACTCGAATTGTTCCAAGATAAGGAGGGAAGATCTAATGGCCGGCGACTTGCTTAACACTGAGAGGGATGCGCTAGATCAAATCAAGGCATATGCTAGCTCTCGCCGGGTGGAGCATCTGCTTGACAACTCATTCTTACGGGTTGCTAACATATCTGTCATGCCTCCCTCCACCAAGGATCAAGAGAGGGCTTCGGTTCTGATCCTAGGGATAGCATAAGTGGCGATAGTGCTGACCTCTCCTCTGGCTGACCCCCAGGAGGGACCATCGGTAAGGCCGGAGAAGTGTCTTTGCTAGGACTTGTCTCCATCGGAGGCCAAGGTGAAGTGGAGCCTTCTGCCACCCTAGTCCATAGGCGAAGGAGGAGATCACTGAGGGTTGAACAGTAGGTACCTCAGGCGGTGGCCGAGGTGGTTAAGACTGACATTATCCAGGTAGGCGAGTCGGCCCCAGAAGAGCATGCCAAGGTGGTTAAGACTGACATTATCCAGGTGGGCGAGTCGGCCCCGGAAGAGTAGGCCGAGGCTCCCCGAGAAGTAGTTAGGAGTGAGGAGAGAGCCTCCACAGATGAAGAGCAGGCATCCGTTGGCCACACCAAGCCATCTTGTCACTAGGGGAAAGAGCCGGTCGCGGAGGAGATGGCTCCCCCATAGGGTTGGAGTTCCCTTATCCTCACCGCATCGTGGAGATTAGGGAGGAAGAATAAGATAGGATGAGGCAGTACCTCATTGGATCCTTGGAGGTCGGCCCTCAATTTGGTTAGGAGCCTAACCCAGAGCACTGCTACCAGCCTACCTACCATCTCGACATTAGAGGGTCTATCCTTGCCTCTCGTGTGCCTCATGTGAGAGCAGTAGAGAAGTTATGGCTTTCCCGAGACAAGGAGTTATTAAGAAGAGTTCCCAATGTCGGTCTCCACCAAAGCCTCTGAAGCTACCTGGTCCGAGGGGTGTTGGTGGAGTAAGAGATATTTGGCCAAATGGAACAGATTCAGACTTCTTATCTCAAGCTCTTAGGGGAGGTAACTTCCCTAAGGGCCTGCAGGGAGGACGACTCGGAATGGGCTACGGAGCCGTCAACCCCAAGAGCTTCTGAGATCGAAAGGCTCAGGCCAGTGCTGGATGATAGCAACAGGAAGGCTGGGAGGCTGGATGAGGCTCTCGAGGAAAGGGACCATGCTAAGGTGCAGGTCGAAGCCGAGAAGTAGGTGGTGTTGCATGCAAAGCATTAGTTGGATGAGGAGCATGCAGCGCTCGTCAAGCTTCAAGGGGAGGTCACCCGCCTACAGGAATCCTTGGTCATAGCCCAAAGCTATAACACCTACCTTGAGTCCGAGCCTTACCATGAGGGAGTCATAGAGGAGTACCGCCAGGACCTTACCAGAAAGAGGGAGGTAGCGATAGTATACGAGGCTGGGTACGACTACCTCACGGTGTAGCTTCTAACTGAGATGAGGAACCCATCCAGTCGCTTCCACTACCCACCCATCACGGCCAAGTGTCTGGACGAGTTGGTGGAGGTGGAAGTACTTGGGGGAGGACTAAATCTTAGCAAGGACGAGGGGGGTTTGGACGATGAAGCTCCTGGGGCTCCAGGCAGGAGGACCAATGAAGGAGGAGACTACTCGACTCCCCCACTGACGGTAGCTAGCGGCTCCTTGCCTCTGACCCTAGGTGCGGGGATGGACCTTTCCTAATTCTTGGAATTTTCTATCTCACCTTTGCGCTGTCTATGTGTACATGTACTTGTAGATACACCATTATAAATCAATAAAGAGAAAAATTTATATCCCTAAATTAATTTCTTTGTGTTGTGCAATCTTATTTTGGATTTCCTAGATGAATTAGCTCATGGGCTCGTAAACTTATCCATTTAATTGATGGTGCTCGTCCTTCGTTAAGAAGGCACATCTCGAACTCAAATAGTCTTTTGTTTTTGTGTCTTGGTTTGGGACACAATCGAGTCGACAACTTCTATAGATTGGCATTTGAACCCCCTTGGGGGTAGGTGCCTGAGAGGCATGAGTCGGCTTCACGAAGGGTTAGCTACTTTTGTGGAGAGTTAGCACAGTGCTTCTTTCAAGCATGTTCGTTATTGGCTCTGTAAGGTCGACTAGGTCGGGTCGACTGTTTATTGAATAGATGTTATTTGGTAAGTTTCCAGATGTCTTTATTAGGAAAGTGAAATGTCACTATTCGAAATGATATGATGATGTCATCGGAAGCTAAAAGGCTGATGTCGCTTCGATTTTCGAGAGAAGAGGCGTGGAGTGAAGAGAGCGGCGCTTCAAGTTTCCTACGAACCATTTGGATTTTGAGGCATATCTCATCTGTTCATTATGAATTGAGCCAACCGTTTAGATTATTCAATGTGTCTTCCTCGGGGGATATATATATGTAGACAGTCAAAATATATTTTCACTGAATATCCAAGAAGTGAACGCCTATAGGATAAACACTTCGAATGGGCCCAAAGCCAAACCCATAACAAACTACGGCGAAGGTCACCTGATGATTAAAGCGAACATCACCAAGCAACTCATATCGATTCGACCAAGTCAGATATGAGTTGACCCCCCGAAACACGCTTCAGATTAAGTCAAAAGGCGTCATCAATTGGCCAAGCCTAGAGTTGAATTCTGAGCTAAGTTCAAACTTATAGGCAAAGTTTGCCAACTAACGAACTTCGCCCATGTGGACCAAGTCATCCACTACCGAAGAAGATGTGCCCACATTAGAAGCGATCCTCGCCCACGTCCGCAGCGACCTTCACCCATGTCTTCAGCAAACTTTGTCAATCCCACGAAATTCACCCAAATAGCTATTTCAAAGCTATTTTTAGGGGATAACTGCTCTCCACTAACTCCTACTTTAATGGCAATATAATCCACATTTAAGGGGACCATTAACTCTCTCTTTTAGCCTGTAAAAGGATAGGAGATCATCCACTTTGAAGAAAGAGAGACAGATAGAGATACCTAGACACACACACACACACACACACACACACACACATACACACACACACACACACACACACACACACACACAGAGAGAGAGAGACGTACTGGAGGTATTCCTAAGAGAAGACTGAGCTAGCTTCCAAGTGATCTGATCATCGTCAACAGCAAAAAGACCCATTGTCTTAATCAACGAGTCAACATAGTACAAGATCGATGCTTCACTGGCACACGGAAAAGAACCCTAGGGAAAAAATATTTTTTTTTGTTTCGCTATATTTTCTTTTGTTGTAATCTATGTTAATTATAATTCAAAAGAACCCGAAAAAGACCCTCGGGTCTTTTGCTAAAATCCTGGTCATTGAATTAGATCAAGCAAAGTTCGAGGAATCAATTTCTAAGAACAAAATCTTTGCAACGACAACTGTACACAGTTGTCACAAAATTCATCGCAATGTGAATCTCAGGTCTAAAATAACCCCCACATGTGGAAAGAACACCTTCGCCGAAGATTGTTCGGGCTTTGCTAGAAGCCAAATGAACTTCACTAAGGACGAAGGAATTTCGACTCTCGCATCAAGCGAAGATCAATATATTATCATAGTTAATCTCAGCTTTAGTCTTCAACTCCTTTAGGAGTTCGATTCAAAGTGTCTCGTTATTCCTCATCTAAATTTCCTTAAAGGAATAACATCATCGTCCGTGATACCACTGGACAAACTCCTAGCCAACGTCACCATAAGCGATGTTCACATTCTAATGCCAAAACCATCAAAGTTGGAACCAATATTGACTTGAGATAATTCATAACTCTGAAGAGAGCTCGGCAGTGTTAGCGTTGTACGGCCCTCAGGGAAATGATCTCTGCAGTTCAAAAGAGTTGCCAACACAAAGAAACAGTCTTCAACCGTCTTAGTCATGTTCCTGAGCTTTCAGAAGTTCGGACTAAACAACGACGACGCACTCGAAAGAGCAAAATGCAATTGTTCACTGTCAACACAACAAGTGTGGCTTCTAGAGACGATGAGGAAAGTTCAGATAGCTCACTTGATCTTGTATACTCTCATTGTATTAGATCTATTCTACCAAAAGCTGATGGAGTATATCGCAACACCAGGCTAAGGAGAAGAGCGGCTAGTACTTTTGACTACTCCTCCATCCCAATGTGAACATCGCAATCATCATCCCAGATGAATCAACCTACTTCTAGTGGAGCCAACTCCACCATAGCATCGAATCCAACCCCTAGTTCAAGCCAAGAACGACAATGGGTGATAGACATGGCATACCGAGAAGACATTCAGACTCAAATAGCAATTCAGATGAAAGATTCAGAAAACGAATGAATCGAACTACTGGAAGAGATGGTTAAGCAACTTCTGTTAGCCTCTCGACCTCAGACAAGTTCTTCGAAAGGAAAAAGGCCACCTAGCGAGAATACTCTTGAAGACGATCAAGAACAGCAATATGATGCGGACTCTAAACATGCAAGATCATAGGCTACACTACCTTCAAAACCAAATAAGGAGGCCAAAGCCTTGGAAGACATTCAGAAGTAGGTCAATGTTTTTTTCTCAATGAACAGAGCTCAAGACAGTTGGAATCATCTGACATTATCCTGTCGAATGGGACATGGTTCCCTATCTGATAATGTTCAAGCCACCAACGCTTCACGCGTTTGATGACAAAGGGTTCCGAACTAATATATCTAATATTTCCATCAATAAACTGGAAATATAGTGAGCAACGATGTTATTAAGGCACGTCTTTTCATTGGCACCTTTTAGGGGGGGTAGCCTTTGATTGGTTCTAAAATTGCCCGAGGGCTCAATTAGGTCCTTGGCGGATTTGGAATCAACATTCCTCTCTTAATTCCATGAGGAACAGTTCAATGTCACCATGGCCAAACTCCTTTCCTAGAAACAAAACAGAAATAAGACGATTAGGGAATACATCAAAAGGTATCGCAACTTGACATTGCGATATCAAAACATGTCATTACCAATGCTACTTCAAACTTATCGGCACAACTTCCTGGCACAGATTGAAGCCCACATGAGCGCTATCACTACTCACACCTGGAAAGATTTGATGGAGCAAGCTGAGATAGCTAAGAAGTCATTGGAGTGTTTCAAAAAATTTGAATCTCGCACTAACTTCAAGGGCAGGAAAGGCAAACAAGGGTAGACATCACAACCAAAAGCCAAAGAAACTTTCATTGTTGGTGTCCAAAGTGCTAATAATAGCCAACAAAAAGAGTCAATGAAGAATTTTTAGCGTAATTATTCATTCAAGGATGAACATACAGTTGCCATTTTCCGTCCTCAACAAGGGAATCGTCTAAAGCTTCCAGAAGCTCAATGCTCGGAAGAAGTCGAAAAGACCAATGATCCTAACTACTGTCTCTATCACAATATGTTAAGACACCCGACGAATAACTGCTACATCCTCAAGGATAAGATCCAGACGTTCGTCGAATCAGGAATTCTCAAGCTCAAACCCGAGCAAAAGAAAATCACTGCTAACATGGTGACCCTCAAATTCGGTTCTCTGCCAGAGATTCAAGCTCAAAATGGTGTCATTCACATTCCTACTGCGAGAATGGAGGTGGTTAATTATGACCGCTAAAACCAATAAAGTCAAGGCTTGGTTTCTCTTACCACAGCAAGAGGAGAAATAATAAGGGTACACCCTAACCTTCTCCAAGATGAAGATTGGACTCTTCAGAAGCCTAAAAGCAAGCAAAAGATGAAGGCCTGTAATGTCATCTCCATGATCATTGAAGAAGAGTACATGCATGTCACTTCACTCACCGACTCGAACGGAGAAAAAGTAGCCACGACAGGGACAAGATATGACAAAGATTACCTGAAGGATTACAATCAACACAAAACGTCCAAACGACCCAAACCAGTCAAGCAAAAGGAGACCCCGTTCAACAAAGCCTTACAGTGTCCTCCAAGTGACCTTAAGTCCCCATTCAAATATGATATCATAGCATAATTGGCTAATATTCCAGCCCGTATCACCTTATTCAAACTGCTATGTTTGTCTAAGGATACGAGAGAGGCTTTGAAAGAAACCTTGAATGGCTGTGGGGCATTTCTCACGCACATGATCAAACCTCCTTACGATGAAGAGTCCAACCAATGCTATCAATGCCGAAAGCAAATGTCGCACATTACCTTTACTCCGGAAGATTTGCTGGTCAAGGACCATCATCATAACCAGCCCATTTACTACACTGGATATATAGGGTCGTCAAGGATTGAGAGGATTCACATCGATCCAGGCTCCGCACTGAGCATAATCCTACGAAGACTCTTGAGCTTCTTGGGAATTCCCCTTCATAAGCTCTCAAAGATGTTTGCAACAATACTCGGCTTCAACTCCAGCAGCAGGTGATCTCTTGAAAAAATCTAACTTAAGTGTCAGATCAGAAACTTAAAGATGGAAGTGACTTATTATGTCATCAACGTCAAAACGCCTTACAATCTCCTGCTTGGACGACCTTGGATCTGCTCCAGTTAGATCGTCTCTTCAACACTTTATTAGTGTTTTAAATACATTGATGAACAGAGAGTCCAATAGAGAGTTGATGCTAAAAAGTATCCTTTCAAGGGGGTAGAAAACTACTTCACTTACTCTCTTTTGTATGATGAAAGTAAAACAATTGAGATTGTCCTCCCTAAAGACATAGATAGTGGTAATGAAGTAGATGTTAAGCTAGATCCCTTTAATAATTCAGTCTAGAAGATAGATCCACTTGTAATTACCACTGTGGACCTCTGTATCGACCAGTTTGCCGAAGGTCAAGACAATTGGATCTTCAATGAAGAAGAGTTTGCTTATGACTACACTTTAGACTCTGAGTTCAAAAACTCAAGAGTTGAAAATTTGATGGCCATGTTAGCGTTAGAACCAACATTGTGCATGCTAATAAACGGGTTATATCACGCTCACATACAACTGGACAACTCGGAGGATACCACCTTCATGGTTTTGTCCAGAGGGAACACTTTGAACCCGATCATCTTCAGAAAGTTGAGTCATAATCTCACTTATAGAGTTCCGATGAAGAAGCTAAGGCAGCACCAGAATTTTCTTGGTATAGCCAACAAATCATGACAAACATGAGATACGGTCTTATTACAAAATAAAGATTGAATTTCAATAGAGGACTATGAGCCCCTTTTATCCCCTTTATGCTAGAGGATGAAGTTTTTGATTATTACAATCAGACCAAACAAGGACTCGGTTACATCTCTAGAAGCCAAGCCACAAGCAAGACCAGCATCTGATGACTTCCTAAGTAGTTCTTCGGACACGTCCAACTAGGATTCTGACATCAGCATTAGAATCTTATGTAGTGAATTCACGACCAACTTAGTCCTTCCTTGGGGTATCATCAGGTAAATTATCTAGGTTTATCATAATATCCATAGGAATACACATCGATCCTAAAAAAATGAAGGCCATCCAAGAGATGCTACCTCTGAAGAACCTCAAGGATCTCAGAGGTTTACAAGAACGATTAGCCTACATCCGAAGGTTTATCACCAATTTGTTTGGAAAATATCAACCATTCCAAAGATTCATGAAGAAAGGTGTTTCGTTTATCTGGGATGATGCCTGCCAAGAAGCTTTCAACAAAATCAAAGCTTATCTCACAAAGCCACCAGTGCTAGCCGCACTAGTATCAGGGAACCATTCTCGATCTATGTTGGGGCAATAGATTATTCACTTGGAGCCCTTCTCACTCAAAAAAATAATAATGGCCATGAATGAGCCATTAACTACCTTAGTCAGACTATGATTGGCGCCGAACATCGGTATAACCTAGTCAAGAAGGAATATTTAGCATTGGTCTTCGCGATTCAGAAGATATAGCACTACCTCACCGGTCAATCCATTCACGTCATTTTAGGAGTCAATCCTCTACGGATACTCATGACGAAACCTAGGTCGTTGAATTCTAGGTTAGCAATATGGACGATACTATTATGGCAATATAACATGACATTCATGTTGCAAAAAGCAGTTAACGGTCAAGCAATAGCCGATTTTCTGGCAGAACACCTTATTCCTGAGTCTTCCAAGCTCTATGAAGACATCTCGGATGAAGTCTTTGAGTCAAGTACTGTCTCAGACCACCAAATATGATAGTTCTACTTCAACAATGCATCACGACACAACCATAAGGAGCAATCATTGCAGGAGTGGGGGTAGTGTTGATTGACCCCTATGGACATGTCCTCGCTCGGGCCTATTCATTAACCAAGCCATGCTCCAACAATGTAGTCGAGTATAGTGCTCTTATAATCGGACTACAACTTGCTTAAGATATGAGTGTCAAATACCTTGAAGCTCACAATGATTCTAAACTAATCGTGAATCAAATCAATGGAGAATACAAGGTCCACCACAACGACCTATGCCTTACCATAAAGCGGCAACAAAACTAGCCCAATCTTTTGAAGGCTTCTACATTAGCTACATAGCTTGCTACAAAAACACCTATGCGGACGCTCTCGCATCCCTTGTAGCCACACTCACCTTGTCGCCTAAATCCACTAGGCGTATCATGGTGGCTAGACATCAATTGTGCTCCCCAGAGCATATCCTTGAAGCCAATGAAGTGCAGGTTAGGATAACTCACTTCGAAGGTAATGATTGCTAGTTCCCAATCATCGACTATGTCTTGCATGAGATACTACCAGATGATCTGAGGCAAGCAATCTCGATCCAAAGAAGAGCTCTGCGCTTCTTCTATGATTCTACCACACAGATTTTGTACCGACGACCCTTCAATGGTATTTTGCTCCGATGCTTATCACCAAGTGAAGCTCGAGAAGCATTACAGCAAGCCCGTGATGGTGTGTGTGTGTGTGTGGGGGGGGGGGGTTCATCAACCAGGTTATAAACTTTAAGACCGATTTTATTGTCTAGGCTACTACTGGCCGATAATGATAGCAGATATGGTAGTATACACTAAACGATGTCACACGTGTCAAATGTACGTTGACTTTCTACATTAATCTCGAGAAGAATTACATTTGATGGTTGCCTCTTGGCCATTTGAAGCATGGGGCATAGATATCATTGGGCCAATTAGCCCGCCATCCACCAAAGGTCATCAATTCATCCTAGCCATCATAGATTACTTCTCCAAATTAGCCAAAGTTGTTCCCCTCGGAGAAGTAAAGATATTTCAAGTGATAAAATTCTTGAGACATCATGTGATTTATCTATTTGGCATTCCTAGATGAATCATTCACGATAACAGTCCACAATTCGTTAGTCGATTGTTCTTCAAATTCTGCAATAAGTACAAAATCTAAGATGTGGCTTATACGCCATACAACCTAGCTGCTAATGGTCTAGCTGAAGCTTTCAACAAAACTATTATCAAACTTCTGAAGAAGTTCGTCTCCTCTAACAAACAAGATTGGGATGAGAAACTCAGAGAGTATTTATGGATCTACTGAACAACAATCTGCACTCCTACTGGCTCTACGCCATTCTCATTGGTCTACGGATACGAAGCTATGATCCCTTTGAAAATTCAAGTATTGTCATTAAGAATCACCATCGACGAGAAAATGATAACTGAAGAATATCATCAAAAGCGCCTCTAAGAACTAGAAGTGCTGAATGAGCTAAGACTTCAAGCTCAGCAAGGATCAAAATCTACCAGTCGCGGATCTCAAGGGCCTTCAACAGGAGAGTCAGAGAGGGATCCTTCAAAGAAGATGATTTGGTCTTAGCCGTTCGTTGACCCATGGTCATGACGCATAAGACTAAACGAAAATTTCAATCCAAATGGGAAGGTCCATTTGTAGTAGAGATAGTCTACTCAAATGGAGCATAACGCCTAATTAACCAACATAGCAATAGGCTCAAGGTGCCAATCAACGAGAAGTTTCTCAAGAAATACTATCTATGATATTGACCAATTCTATCTCCCCATGGAGATTCATGGTCATGTTTAAGTTTCCATCTCTGACCAGCAACATTGATTTTCTCGATCCCAAAATCTTCAACGAGTTATCAAGTTAACATCATACCTCTGCTTGAATCCAAAAATCCTAACCACTGTCATGTTAACATCACACCTCTGAACAGTATCCACTCCAAAATATCCTCTCACTATCATATTAACATTACACCTCTGAATAATGTCCACTTTCAGCATCCTCTATACTGCCATGTTAAGATTACACCTCTGAACGGTTTCCCTTGATCTGACCGGTTAACATTACACCTCTATAAGACCATTTTGTCGACCGGTTAACATTATACCTTTGACCTTTTCTAACGAATTTGACCAGTTAACATTCACCTCTGTCAAACTCGCTCTTATCAAAAATCAATTAGTTAACATTACACTTCCATTAATTTCCTACCGTTAAGTTAACACCACACTTCCAAACGGTAGTCATCCTTCAGACTCTCGTGAACCAACCGGTTAACATTACACCTCTGTTGGTCACTCATTTTTGACACGTTAATATTACACCTCTGTCAGAATTCTTGAGTACTGTCATGTTAACATTACACCTCTAAACAATACTAATTTTGTAAACATGATATGTTAACATTACACCTCTATCAGTTTGATTTGACCAATCGATTAACATTACATCTCTATCGGTTATTACATTTGGCACGTTAACATTATGCCTCTATCAAATATCTTACCACTGTCATATTAATATTACATATCTGAACAATGTCAACTTGATCAAGCTATTATATTAACATCACACATCTACTAGTTTGATCCCAACACCATTACCCCTAGAAAAGATGTTACTATGATACGTTAACATTACACCTCTATCATATACACGTCAAGGGAAATGCAAAGTTCTATTATTTATGGAAAGAACTACAAAAAAATTGTTACAAGAAAAGGGGATAAAAAGTGTGTATTTGTGCAACACGCTCAGCCACTCGTGTATCCACTCGTGGCCCAACATAACATACAATGCTAGTGTCACCAAGACATCAGAGACAGTAGACGAAACCTCTGTCCTTACCACCATCGTCGTAGTAGTAGGCACATTCATGGGCACAACTTCAACACCTGTAGATGAAACCTTCAACTCACTAAGAATAGCTGCAGTCATTCTTGGGTCTTCGTCACAGGAAGGTTTAGGGCTTGATGGCCCCTCCCGTTCAACCCCTGATGGCATGGGAGAAATCGAGACGTCATCATCGTCATTAGAAGCGGCAAGAATAATCAATCTTCACCACACTAATGGTGCGGGCTGTCACGCCCCGCTTCCCAAAATGTCGGGTAATCGGAACGTGAATAAGCTCGTGACGTATTAAATTGAGGAGAATAAATAAAAAACCATTTCTTCTCAACCTAATACGCTAAACATCAAGCAATATATAGTGCGAAGTCACAGGTCCCCAATCATAATTAGCAATAATATAATGAACAACTCAGAACAAAAAGGTCATATCACAAATGAGATAATATCTGAGACACAAAGTTTGGGTCAAACGTGCCCTTATTACAAAACTATCCAACTGAATGCTGAAGAGATATAGAATACATCGATCAATGGAAAAAGAAAGAACTACAAAAGTAAACTGGGACTATCAACTAATAAATAAAAGACTAGGCTTCGGCTTCTTCTTCTACCCTATCTGCGAAGCACTCCTGCTAAGAATACCCAAGCCATGGCGTGTCTCCAAGCTGGACCTGTCCGTTCTCTAAGTCTGACATACACCAGAGAAAAACAGGTGGACGTCAGTGTGCATGACACACAGCAAGACCCCATAAATGAAAATAGAAACGGTCGAACGACCAATGCAATAACAGATGCAACAACAGGGATGGAATAGAACGCGCAACTGGAATCTAACAAATCAAAATACAATCCACCACTAGATCATAATAATCATAAGGGGCCAACAACATACAAATAACAAGGTTGAGTACTAGCCATCCTAAATAGCTCACTACTCCACATCTCAAATAGATCAATGTTCGCATTTCTAGATAACTGACTGTTCACGATCCTCTATGCGCATCCAATACCGTGAAACGATTCGGTAAGAGGACTACACGCAATCCATTTTTAGCCTGGTCTGAACTGAAGCAAAACTCGAGTGACGAAACGATTTCACTAATCACGTGCGAAACGATTCACGGGCCCAACAGACTAACCCCAGTGCAAAACAATTCACTGGTGCGAGCCTGGAAGATAATCAACAACCACATCCGATCATGTGAACTAAGACCTTCCCACCCCAACATCTCTTGTGTTTCTAGGTCTATAACAGATCACTGGTTCACCCCTTAAGTTGGTCAACACACCCACACAGGTCACTAAGTCTTGTTCATGACGCACAAGGCCACTAAGTCATGAACTACTAATGGTTTTCAAACACAATATGGAACAATAAATATAGCTAATTCTATGCAAATAAAACATGGTACGTCACGTAACTAAAATAAGAATCATGAAATTGGTGGATGATTTGAACATAAAATATCACGGTCAACAACCATCAATCACATGACCATAAACTAAATTAATTCAGAAAACAAATAATCTTTTGCAAAACGAATTCCTTTCAAATTATCTCTCACAATAATTATTCTAATAAAATAATCTTTTAAAATAATAAATTTATAAATTCAAAAATAATCTTTTTACAAGATAAATTCTCATTAATTAAAAATAGTCTATTTTCCAAAAATAAATTCATTTAAAAAATATTTATCATTCTAAAATGATTTCCTTCCACCAAATAAATTCTTAAAAAGAATATTATATTCTAAAAAAATTACTATTTATCACATAATTACAATTCATTTAATATTATTCATCAAACCTACGTAGATAATTATTAACAGATCTAAAAATTGTATGAAATAAAATAACGGGGCGGGTATCTTGCACATAATTAATTTACAACAAATATAAGAAGTGAAACGAAACTAAACGAGAAACATGATCTTGCACATAATTACTTTACAATATATCTAAAATTATACGGAAATAAATAATGGGAACATGGATCTTGCGCCTAATAAATTTTTATGATAATCTAAAAATTAAAATAAATAACAGTCGAGGTTGGGGATCTTGCCAGCGAATGTCGTTGGAATGTCTTGGGGCTCTAACGGGCTCGCTGGTGGCTAGAAGATGATGGTTTTGTAACTGGATATGCGTTGGCATATAGTCGAGCAGGTGGTGTGCGATGAAGGCGCTAGTTGGTGGCGAGTTCGGGAGGCGACCGCGGGTCAAAGCCACGGTGAAGGATGTAGGGTTTGTTGGGGCTGCAGGAGGAGTGACTAAGGGTAGGAGGAGGGGGTGATGAAGGCGGTGGGTAGTGATGGAGGAGAAGGTCGACTGTGCGGCGATGAGGGGAGAGGTGGTGCTGCTGGAGACGGTTATGGCAGTAAGGGGGATGCGGAACGAGTGGCGTAGGGTCGGGGGAACTGTCGGGAGGAAGGGGGACTGGAGTGGTAGCGAGAGGTCGGTGTGGTGCTATGGAGGGGGCTCGGTGTGGGTGGAGGTTGAAGACAAAGAGAGGAGGGGAGATGGTGTTGGTGGAGGGCGAAGGATGAGCAGTAGGTGGAGGAAGGTCTGGCACAGTGTAGGCGGAGCTGGAGGTGCGGGAGAGTAGGTTGGGCTGCGATGAGGGGATGCGGGACGAGCGACACGGGGTCAGGGCTATAGGAGAGAGGCGCGGACGAGGAGGGGCAGGTGGCGATTGTGGCTACGGATCTGGGTAGCGTCGGCTGAGGGGGAAGGACGAGGATGTGGCGGTGAAGGTGGTGGACTGATGGGTTGCGCGGAGGCGGCTAGGGAGAGGCGGCGGTTGAGGGTGGCGGGGACAGAGGTGTGGATCTGGAGGTAGGGTCGGCGATGGGTCGGGATGATTGCGGTAGCGAGGAGGGCTGTGGAGCGGTGCAGTGGCTGGTACTGGGTGGCCATGGTTGCGGGGAAAAGAGAGAGAGAGAGAGAAGAGAGAAGAGAGAAGAGAGAGAATAGGAGAGGCTGCGGGGTTCACGTGAAAAAGAAGAAGAAAAATAAAAGAAATATATATATACTTATATATATACATACACATACTCTCTCTCTCTCTCTCTCTCTCTCTCTCTCTCTCTCTCTCTCTCTC
>BQKN01063651.1:160275-174862 GCA_022839385.1 Asparagus kiusianus
CTCTCTCTCTCTCTCTCTCTCTCTCTCTCTCTCTCTCTCTCTCTCTCTCTCTCTCCCTCTCACACACACACACACAGACATGGTTAGAGTTAGGGTTAAAGAAAGTACACTAAAAATAAGGAAACAATTCAGAAAATACAGGAAAAAATACGAGGGAAATGAATAGGCTAAAAAAATCAATATAAGATAGCCATTAACAATAATAATAACAATAATAAATAATCAAATATTAGTTTAACAATTTAATTTATAATAGTAAAATCATTAAAATAAATATAATTTGGATTTTTAAATCATAGAAAATTCTAAAAAATCGAGAAAAAAATATAAATACTCTTTTGAAAATAATAATTAAATATTTTAAAATACCAGAAAATTATTTTAATTAGTATCAAAATTTCACGATAATTACATTCTACCCTCTTAAAACAAATTCTGCCCTCGAAATTAAAATAAGAAAGAACCCAAGGACAGAGATACGGAAAATTGTACCAATTGGTATTACAACATCACTGATCTAACTCCTAAACATCAAGACCAATTTAGGCATTAATATCTGCTATGTAAAACAATCTACAAAATCTTTCGGATGAATAACTAGTCCTTGTAAAGCAATCTTACAATTTCTATTAACAAAATGAAACAAAAACAAGAAGAAATCTTGTCGAACTCTCCCTCTCCCCTTAATGTTCGTCCACAGATTTCTCACATCTCTGTCTCAATATCAACAACTGACCCTTTCTTTGTCCAAATCCTACCATGACCACTCTCGCCGGTAATTCTCAACTCCATTTGCCTTCTCTCCAATCTCTCTACTTACATTCTCATCTCTCTAGTAATGCCAACCTTAGAATCAAACTCCACCACAAAACCTAAAAGTTTCGGATAATAATAAAAATAACGAAGCTAGAACCAGAGTTTGCACTGGAGAAGGCGGTGACCGGCGGTCGGGAGAGGCATTGGAGAAGGAGGCGGCCGACATTCTGGAGAGGCACTGGAGAAGGTGGCAGCAGACAGGCAAATAGCTGGAGGCGACGACAGTGGCTATAAGGCGAAGAACTGCTGGAAGAGATGTAACTATCACACGACAGACTAATTAGGGGAAAGATTGTGGAGAGATTATGGATTAGAGATCTAATTGGGGGGTGGGGGGATTCGGCCACAATGTGGATTTTTTTTAGTTAGAGCTCAGAGATAAGGCGAAGAAGAAGATGATGGATTTCTAACTCCGCGAGGGCTCAGAGACGAGATGGAGAAGAAGAGGGGTGATTTCTTTTTTTTTTCGTTTTTCAATTTGGATTGAGAGAGGAGAACATGGAAGAATATGAGAGATAAATAAGGATTTAAGTGGCATATTGAAAGGAGAATTTTAGGGTTTTTACCATGTATAAATAAAAGATACTCTACATATAAATTATACAATTTGTGTTTAAAGGCAAATACAAAAGGCTAATTAGGTTTAAAGATACAAGATAAAGATGTTGAGTTTATAGATAAATCAGGATAAACTTTGGAGCGTAGAAATAAAAACACCAACCAAGAAAATTTGATTGGCTTCCATTCTACTTCATACTTGGGTAAAGTTACTCGCCCAATCTTACGTCTTAGGGGGGGTTATTCATTGGGACATTTGGGGGGATAATGAGATAATTTTAGGGATTCTATTTCATAGTGTTATTCATTAGGGAATAAGGATATTACCTTTTTGTGTTATTGGTTTTTGAAACACTAGTGAGCCAATTTCACCACTTGGATAAAATTACCCCACTCATATACAAAAATTTTGTCCCAATAGTAAAAATTTACGCCATTCTTCATATTGGAATAATTTTGTTCCACTTTGAAGGCAATTGAGATAATTTTCAAACTTTTTTTTATTACTTAAACTAATACATGCTAATTATATTATAAATATATGACATGATATATAAAGTATAGAGTAATAATATATTCAATATATTATATTATATTATCATGTAATAAAATAAATTATTGTTATAATTTAATTTATATGTATACTTTATTTTATGATATTTCTTATATATTATTATGCAATATCACATACTATACTATATAATAGTACAATATATTTATTATAATACTATATAATATTTTGATATCATATATTATTATATAATATTAATTAGTAATTATAGTATAACATACTATACTTTTGTATAAATAACATATATTATTATATAATATTTTAATAACATATATTATTATATATTAATAACATTATATAATAACATATATTAATATTACATTGATAATATTGTTTAATATATTGTTATATAATATATTAATATATTAATAACATACATTAATATTTTAATAACATATAATACTATATAATAACATATATTAATATTTTAATAAAATATGTTAATATATTAATAATATAATATAATTATATAATATTAATTAGTAATCATAGTATAACATATTTATTATAATATTATATAATATTTTAATAATATATATTATTATATAATATATTATATAAAATATTATTATAGTTATTATATATATAAAGTAAAATATTATAATATTTATACAATACATTATATCCTATGATACTATATTGAATATATAAAATTAAATAATATATTATTAAAGTATTACATTAAATATATTGTTCATATATTATATAAATTATTATATAATGTAGGATACTAATATAATATAATATAATATGATAATTAATAATATTAATTAGTAATTATAGTGTAACATATTATATTTTTGTATAAAAAATAATGTATTATATTAAATATTATATTAAACATATTGATCTTATATTATATTAATTATTATATAGTATAGCATGCTAATATAATATAATATAATGTAAGCTAATATAATATAATATAATGTAACGTAATATAATAATTAATAATATCAATTAGTGTTATGGTAATTTACCATCCAAAAATAGAAATGTCGGGAGAATGTCTGCATAAGCCCAATGGCGCTATGATCCACACCAATTTAGAGGCTCAAAAGCCCAGTCAAGGCCGAGTCCCTCAATCGGACGAGCAGACAAGCCATATTTCGATAAAGGGTCATCATGACCGACTCGAAGTACGTGATCGGTCGCCCTCTTGCAATTAAGACGACTCCTCGAGCAGACGACTCGACTATATACCCGACCCGAGCTCACTCGACTATCGGGTCGCCAAATCATAATGATGACTCGCAGATTAACCCGCCTCGGCTAAAGGGATAAGAGCCGACCAAGTTCACTTCAAATGTTAATCGACACAACAATATTGATCAGTCCCATCAAGATCTTTATTCTGACAAACCTCGTGCCTAAGCCGCTTATTCGGCTTACAAGTCATTTCCCAGAAGATTGCCATGATGCTTTCCTGTACACGAATGACTTATCCTCTAATCGCCAGCCGTCACCTGGAGAGAGAATGACAGCCACACAGCCGACCTATCCTACGCCCTACCTCTTCTGACAAATCCAGTGTACTGAGAAGATAGATCTCTCCTGTAACCGAATGACTTCCCTTCCAATCGTCCGCCGACATCTGGAAGGAGAAGGATGACTCAACAGTCTATCTGCCCGTCCAGCAACCGCCCTCCTGTGCAAAAGAAAAGCCAAAATCTCAGAGGCAATGAAATATAAAAAGGAGGTGAGGAGGGCAATGGCAAGGAGACTGATCTCTGCTTCTTCTTACACCTGAACTTTACTCCTTTTTGGATCTTCTTTTTATATAAAGAGAATTTAACAACTCTTAGAGAGGAACCCCCTGCAAGGACCCCAATGGCCCAGGGACCTCTCAAAAAACCTCCATCAAGCTCTACAGCTGACTTGACCGTCGAAAGTACCACGAGGGAAACTAGCCCCGTACTCTTGCGATTCTTGCATGTGCAGGCTATCAATCCACCCCGCGCGCTCAGAATCGAGCATAAAGTCGGAGGAGGAGTTGGCCCTAACATTCATCCTCTCATTGTTCCCCACCGACGCCAGGATCGAAACTGCATCCGACGGCGGAGGACCCCTATCGAGTAATTATAGTACAACATATTATATTTTAATATAGAGTAAAATAATATTTATATTATAATAATATACTAAACTAATAGGATAAGTTAATTTAGAAATAATTAATAGATAAAATTATATTTTAATAAGGTGCCACATTATCAATTATTCCACATGAATTGTCAAATCAAAGGCTCAAATTGTCTCATTATCTCATTTTATCCCACTTTGCTCCACTCAAAATATCCCAAAGAGATAAAATTGTTCCATTTAGAATAATTTTCCCACTTGCCTCCAATTTGTCTCAACCAATAACCCCACTTACCCTCTAATATTTTCGTATAACTAGTTTTAGAACGTTATGGCCCACTGACGGCCCACATTCTCTTGCTAAAAACCTAAGGGCCAAATTCAACGGCCAGGATCCAATCTTTGGGGTCCTGATTGATCTTAAAACCCCAATTTCTAGGGTTTTCATACTGCGGCCGATCGAGAGCGAGGGGGAGCGCGAGCGTCCGAACCGAACGTGAGCCTCATATCGCCTTCTCTTTCTTCTTCAATTTGAAATTTATTTTGGTGTAGTTTGTTTGATTAAATCGTAAAATATTCCTCTTTAATGACCTAATCATATGTTTTAAGTCATCGAAACCCCTCATTTTGCTATAAGATTCTGTTAATCCCTGATGTGCAAAGCAATTCAATTGGAAATTAATTAATTGCATTTGTTATAAGATTCTGTTTAATCTTTAATACCTGTCATCATCCGTACAAATGTCAGTACACTGTTTTTGAGATTCTTAGCATGTGAATTTCCCCCCTCTCTGAGTATCAGTTTAAATCTATAATATTAATCCAAATGCATTTGAAAGTTACAGGTTGAGTTAAGGTATGTGTACGCTTTGGAAATGTGTCAACGTAGGAGGTGATATTCTTTATGCCTTTATTACATGTTGACACTTTTAAGATTAAAAAAAATTGAAATTTCCCATATGTTTTGGTGAATTATCATCTCTGGTGTTTATGGTATTTAATGCCTTTTGATTTTTACATCTATGCATCATACTCAATGTTTATGTTAATGTATGCAAGTGTGCATGTGTTTGTTTGTTTGTATGTAGGGAATTTTGTATAGACTCCCAAATCTTTGTTACTATATTACAACCCCAAATCTTCATGTTCCTTATTCTAAATTACACCCCAAATCTGTAAGCCATTTTAAAAGTCGCTACGTGATTGAAATTAACTGTAGTTACTCCTTTTGACTATTGATGTTAGTGTACTCATAGTTTGACTTGACCGTTCCACTCCTGATGAAAGCAATGATCATATTTTGATACCATTTAAGGGCTCACCACCCCCACCCCCCTCAATCTGACTCTCACAGAGTTTCGTCTTTCCCACTATCTGTCTCCTCTTTCTCTCTCTCAATTTCTTCTATTGCTCCGTCTTTCTCTCCTATTCAGGGTGTGGGCCCTAACTATAAGGATATTGATGCAATTTAACCTAAATCAAAGTTATTGGATATTATCCTTTTTTGTGTTGTCTTATAGTTGGAGCTGGATGGAGCTTCAATTACAGGCATCCTAACGCACCTTAAAGCCTTGGTCAGGTTTATCTTTAAGCTCTATCGACAGTCAAATTTTGGCACAACACGTAATTAAAGCCTTTTTTCTACCACGAATAGGTGTAAACTCTTTGTTCAGATTTCAATCAGAGAGTAGAAGTTGCCTTTAACACTCTTATTTACAACTAGTTAAAATATGATTGAAATTGCATTTGCAAGATAGTTTAGCTATCTTCGTTGATTGTGGCTTTTCAAGGCGCTTAGTGTGGGAACAAGTTTGGAGCCCTTGAAAAAATGCAATATTTAGCAGAATAAAAGTTGACTCCAGAGGTTCTCTGGAAAAGGAGACTAAAGTTACTGATGCTTTCGAACCAGATAGGTGCAAGTGGATTGTTTGAGGTTGTATAATCCAAGGTTTTGAAGATGACAGACAGGTATGAGAAGACTTCTGAAGAGAAATATTACAGCTGCATTGGGTTGATAGAGAACCATTTGGGTTTTAATGTTTTATGACAGAAGGAGGATTCTCTTTATTCCTACCTTTATTATTTCTCCATAAGCTACTAGGGGATGTAGTCTGTAATAGTTTATTTTGTATCATATAATGTGATCACCCAAATCCGCAAGTGCATGGATATCGCTGTAGCGATACAAGGTCGTATCCTTAGCCTTAGGGACTTCGTTATCAATTACCGATTTTCATTATTTTATGACTATCTAAACCAATTGTAATAGGAAGTTTAGCTTTAATGATAGAAAATTAATGAACGCGCTAGCTTATATGAACAACAGATTCACTCAATTAAAAGAACCTAGGATCGAACATTGATTTCAACTCTGATTTGAATCAACAAATTAATCAATCGTTATCAAACCGCTCAATTCATTAGGAACGACTAACCTATGATACTATTAGTCTCTTTCGATGACTAAAAGTCGTACCTAATTCAGCCTAACAACCTATTCTCATGGTGCTAAACCAAATTAAACCTATTAAGTTCACGTTAGACCCTTACGTTCCCGAGAATCATTAACCTACTTTCGCGATCAATCAATTCCCGTTCAATTACTATTTTCCGGCGTCAATTTAACCTTTCAGTATAACTTAACATCCTAAATGAGTCAAATCGGTGGTCTATTCAATCAACCCTAGGCAATTAGATATTAATAATTGAATAATGCAAATCGAAAACGATTAACGATAACAACAGATTCAATTCATTGATTCACAATCATAGCCAAACCTAATTTGATCCTAGAAAAAACAATTACTCACGTAATTAGAATAGAAAACAGGATAATATATAATATCATAATTGTAATCAAGAAAACAAGATAGATTAGAAAAATAAACCGTAGCGTCGAAATTGAGATGTTGTATACAATCCTCCGCAACCAGCAGATTACAAATCAAAAGAAATCCTAATCTAAGAGTTTGTAGAAAGATGTGGGAAAAAAAGAGGAAAGAAAAGAGAAAAATATCAAAAACTAGTATTCAAAGAAAATGGAGGACCGTGTAGCATCTTTTCATGCACTCATTGACTCTTTTGCTCCAAATCCGTGCTTAGCTCCAATATTTCCTACACAATACACTAGGAGAGTAGTAAACAAGAAAATGGAGCTAAACAAAGCCAAAACAAAAGAAAATCACATAAAATAACAAGCAATCGGAGGTGAAACATAGTTAAAAGATAGATAATATTCATGTTTATAAACTCCCTCATGCTTGAACTATTGCTTGTCCTCAAGCAAAACAGATGGAAAAACATACAACGAGAGAGGACACGTATTCAAAGAAATGACAACGGAGATATCAAATAAGCGCAAGAGCATCAACTAGACTCAAGTTCACGTGCATCAACATTTCACTTAGCCCAAAGTCAAAACGAAAATCTCGTCTCATGTTCAAGAGAATGCATACGTTAGTACAAGTGACTCGACTCATAAACGTTGGAATAATGGTATGGCAAAATTTTTCTTCTAGTTGATTCCCTAGGACTCCTCGTGACAGACATATCTTATCACACATGGGTCATACTTTTCCTACTTAAGGTCTTAAAGGAGCACTCGGTTTCCTAGTATTTTTTTTATGCGAAGATTCCGTCATAAGTAGCACCTAACGACGTGACAGCCATACTTCTGAGGGTGCGGTGTCAGGTACTCGGTGCAATACACTTTAGGTTCTTGCCTCTTTTTTTCAAGGCCGAGTGTTTCTCCGGTAACCAAAAGTAGTCCAAGTCACGAAAGAAGTCTAGGTACTAATTAGATGGATTAAGCCAAAAGCCATTCCTATCTATTCTTACGTCTAGAGTCAAGTATGGTGAATTAGAACTCCGACAAATGACACTCTAACCAACTGGACATGAAATAAAGATTTTTAATCTAACAATGAGGCAAGTGAAATAAAAGATGTACCTGTTAAAGAGGGTTGCAAACAATCGTACTCTTCCTTTTCTTTTTCTTTTCTTTTCTCTTTTATTATTATTTATTTAATCAAAAGGAGAAGGAAAAATTAAAAAAGGAAACATAGAAAAAAAAGAAACAAACACTCAAGAACACAAAGAAAGACACAACAAAGCACTAAACAAAAAGAATGAAATAAACTTTCTAAACACAATGAGAAATACACCAAAACACACATAAGGGACATGAAACATCACCGTGATAAATCCTACTAACTCTACTCCCCTATGCTAGAATAGTACATTGTCCCCAATGTGTGTTAATAACTAAAAGGAGGAAGAGAAAAGGAACTCACCGCTCATTGAGGTAGTGGAGGAGGTGGATAACCATGATGTAGGAGCCATTGGTGCATATGCTGCATCAACTCGTTCACGATTCTAAGTGTTGTGCCAAAACCGTCCAAGTGCGTGGGCCATGACAGTTAATTGTGTATCAATATATGTTCGTAAGGAGGAGACCGACTCGTGTAAGTGCTACTGCTCCTGCTCCAATGTGTCGAACCTGGTAGTCCAATCGGCTAAAGCACTTGATGATGAGGCACCGTGATAGAAGGTGTGCTGAACCGGTGGTGGTAGGGGATCCTGAGGAGGTGGTGTGTATGGCAAGTCTCCTGCAGGTGGCTGCCAGTTAACCTGCCTTTCAGTGTTAGTATGGTCAGAGTTATGAAGTGGAAAGATAGGACGATTGAAGAAAGTCAACTAATAGATGTTGCCGATCTTAGTGATATGACCGAAAGCTGTGCAGTATGATAAATTCACTCGAGCTATTGGTTTCTCTATAGGTAGGTGAGCTAAGTCTAGTTTTATTCATTCTGCTAGGATTGTTATCAATCCTCCAACAACAATGTCACCCACACTAGATCTCTTAATTTTCTCTAATTGTTTAGTTATAAAGTATCCAGCATCAACGACAATCCTATTAACTAGACAGTGCAACATGAAAACCTCAGTGTCCCGAAAAACACTTGCGCTCTCCCCTCTTCCAAAGATAGTACTGGCCATGAGGCGCTGTCAATAACAAAAAACATGGTTATAAATTTAGGAGGTTTTATTCTGTGAAGGTTCATAAGGGCGGTGGTCATCTGTCCTATTTACTGGGCTTTGTTTATCTTCTCTTTCACTGGTTATAGCTCTCCAAAAGGTGGCAGTATCTCACTCTCTCGAGGGTTTTCGAATCTCCTGCTCAGGTAGGCTAAAAAGACGGTTAAACCAAGCCATGCTTATCACATAGTCCCTGTTAAAAATCAAAAAATAAGTCGATCACCCACTACATTATCACTAGCATCAACCATTATAGAACTTAGGAACTCCAACGTAAGTCTCCTGTATGTAGGCCTATGCAATGTCACAAAATCTCCCTAACCAATGTCATTCAGTAGATTATAGACGTTATCTCTCAACCCTAATTGTAACAATGCATCATTATCAATGAATTTAGTCGATATCATGCGCTTAGGACTAAGTTATTAAATCGGACCTCTTGATTAAGATTAGGGTCAAAAATAACGTCATAGGGGTTATTGGGAGGAGGTGAAGGGTTACCCCTTGTAGAGCGGTGTTGCGATTGTGGTGATGAGTTGGAAGTTGCCGCTTTATTAGGTCTTCTGCATTTCGGAGCCATGGAGCACTCAATTGATTAGGATGAGAATAGATCTTGGACTTCAGGTGTTGAAGGAAGAATGAAGGGGGTGAATTTTTTTAAGAAATACATGAATTTGTGACGTTATTTCAGCATGAATAAGGCCATTTTTATGTGATTTTCAGGTGTTGATTCCCTCTGAAGTATAGCTGTCACGTCGTTAGGTGCTACTTATGACTGGATCTTCGCATAAAAAAAGTGTAAGGAAACCAAGTGCTCCTTTGAGACCTTAAGTAGGAAAAGTATGACCCATGTGTGATAAGATATGTGTCTGTCACGAGAAGTCCTAGGGAATCAACTGGAAGAAAAATTCTGCCATACCATTATTCCAACGTACGTTAGTGCTCCATGGCTTCGAAATCTCGTCACAGTCGCAACACCGCTCTACAAGATATGTCTGTCATGGAGCAAGTGAACTTGAGACAAGATTTCCGTGACAGACACATATCTTATCACATATGGTGCTCCATGGCTCCGAAATGCATCTGTGTTCCTGTACGTTAGTGCAAGTGAACTTGAGACGAGATTTCTGTGACAGTCACATATCTTATCACTAACGTACGGGAACACCTACAGATGCATTCTCTTCAACATGAGACAAGATTTTCGTTTTGACTTTGGGCTGAGTGAAATGCTGCTGCACGTGAACTTGAGTCTAATGGATGCTCATGCGCTTATTTGATATCTTCGTTGTTATTTCTTTGAATACGTGTCCTCTCTCCTTGTATGTGTTTTCCATCTGTTTTTCTTGTGGACAAGCAATAGTTCAAGCATGGGGGAGTTGATAAACATGAATATTATCTATCTTTTGATTATGTTTCACCTCAGGTTGCTTGTTATTTTATACGATTTTTTTTTGTTTTGACCTTGTTTAGCTCCCTTTTCTTGTTTACTGCTCTCCTTGTGTATTGTGTAGGAAGTGAGCTAAGCACGGATTTGGAGCAAAGAAAGAGTCAAGGAGTGCATGGAAAGAGGCTACACGGTCCCCCAGTATCCAACAACACAGGAGTGTTGAAGTGCAGAAGAAAAACCAGAAGGAACAGAGCAACAAAGCTGAACACGGCCTGACCGTGTTTCCCTACACAACCATGTTGAATATCAGCATTCAGTTTCTCGCACGATCTTAAGCGAGCTTTGACTGTTATTTTTGACGATTTCTTTTTTTCTAGGCTTTTAAAAGGACATGGGGGCAGACAGATGAGGGGCTCTACTAGTTTTTGATATTTTTCCCTTTTCTTTCCTCTTCTTTTCCTCATCTTTCTACAAACTCTTAGATTAGGATTTCTTTTGATTTGTAATCTGCTGGTTGCGGATTTGGGTGGTCAAGTTTTTGGGGATTTCGTTATCAAGTACTGATTTTCATTGTTTTATGACTATCTAAAGCAATCATAATAGGAAGTTTAGTTTTAATGATAGAAAATTAATGAACGCGCTAGCTTGTATCAACAACGGATTCACTCAATTAAAAGAACCTAGGATCGAACTTCTATTTCAACTCTGATTTGAATCAACAAATTAACCAATCGTTATCAAACCGCTCAATTCATTAGGAACTACTAACCTATGATAACTATTAGCCTCGTTCGATGACTAAAAGTCGTGCTTGCCTAACAACCTATTTTCATGGTGTTAAACCAAATTAAACTCATTAAGTTCACGTTAGTCCCTTATGTTCCTGAGAATCATTAACCTACTTTCGTGATCAATCAATTCCTGTTCAATTATTATTTTTCGGCGTCAATTTAACTTTTGAATACAATTTAACATCCTAAATGAGTCATATCAATGGCCTATTGAATCAACCCTAGGCAATTAGATACTAATAATTGAATAATGCAAATCGAACGATTAACGATAACCACAGAATCAATTCATCGATTCACAACCATAGCGAAACCTAATTCGATCCTAGAAAAAATAATTACTCACACATAATTGGAATATAAAACATGATAACAATATATAAGATCATAATTGTTATCAAGAAAATAAGATAGATTAGAAAAATAAACCGTAGTGTCGAAATCAAGATGTTGTATATAATTCTCCGCAACTAGCAGATTACAAATAAAAAAAATCATAATCTAAGAGTTTGTAGAAAGATGGGGAAAAGAAGTGGAAAGAAAGGAGAAAAATATCAAAAACCAGTAGAGCCCCTCAGCTGCCTGCCCCTCACGTCCTTTTGAAAGTCTAAAAAAAGAGAAACCGCCGAAAATAACCGTCAAAGCTCGCTTAAGATCGTGCGAGAAACTGAATGCTGACATCCAACACGACTGTGTAGGGAAATACGACTAGGCCATGTTTAGCTTTGTTGCTTTGTTCCTTCTGATTTTTCTTCTGCACTTCAACACTCTGGTGTTGTTAGATACTGGGGGACCGTGTAGCCTTTTTACATGCACTCCTTGACTCCTTTGCTCTGAATCCGTGCTTAGCTTCAATACTTCCTACACCATACACAAGGAGAGCAGGTAAACAAGAACAAGGGAGCTAAAC
Source organism: Asparagus kiusianus (assembly GCA_022839385.1). NCBI lineage: Eukaryota > Viridiplantae > Streptophyta > Magnoliopsida > Asparagales > Asparagaceae > Asparagus > Asparagus kiusianus. The sequence goes on from BQKN01063651.1 coordinate 172,431, forward strand.
AAGGCCAAAACAAAAGGAAATCACATAAAATAACAAGCAACCGGAGGTGAAATATAGTCAAAAGATAGATAATATTCATGTTTATCGTGATGCTTTGAATAGAGTCATAGACAATGAGTAGTCGTTTCTGATTTAGTGACTACGATAATTGATTTGAGCTTTTTTAGTTAATGTAATTGGTAGCATGTTATTTATAATTGATAAGTAACAGTGTTACTAGTTGAATTTTCTTGTCTTAAATATTATAGACCAAGTTCTGTTTGGCAAGATGATTTGGGGTAAAGTTTAGCCCTGATCCCTGGATTCAGATCTGAATGGTACATGAGTCCAACTTCGTGCCTGTTTATTTATAGGTTCTCACTCTTAAATGCTAACAACCATGTTCGGGCTCCATGATTGTTGGAATTTTTTTTTCATTTTTGTGGCACCTCCTTTATTGTTTATTACTTCTTTATCTTATGCAGCTGGTTTACTAACTGAAGGCCTTACTGACACCAGATGGCGCCGCCCGCTAAAGGTATTTCCCTAGCTTTATACCTTAGTTTGTCACCGCCAAGTTGTATTTGATGTTTTATAATAATTTCTTGTTATCATGATTTAATTTTAAGAAATTACATCGTATGGGCCATTTTTTAAGAAATAGCATGAATTTTTTTTCATGTAACTACAAAGTTCAGGGTAGTTTTTTTGAAATATCTGGGGAAAAAACATTTAACTTGTGGTACTTATGTGAACAAAAAACTTTATAATTGTTCTTTTAAAAGCTTAGTTTTGCAATTCAGCTTTTTACCATTGATTGGTGTCTTAATTAAGGGGTTTTTTGTTAGTATTCTCTGAAAACCTCTGCTATTATAGGGGCTATGAAACGTCAGTGAAGATGTGAGACATGTGACGAGACGAAAGACTTAGTGCTACCTTATTTTAAGAAAATGTTCAATATAAGTGCTTGTGGAAAGTTTAAAGAGACATCCGTGATGAATATCAGTAGATGTGCTTGTTTCATGAACGCTGAAAAGACTGCAATTAATCTGACTACAATTTTCTAGAATATCTTTGGAAGTGTTTATATAATGTATAATTTGACCTTACTATATTGATGTAGGTGTGTGTTTTTACTGTGCTAAGGACACTGGGAAGATTGAACGGACAAGTGTTATCTTCACTATAATGGTAAAAATAGAGACATCAACACTTGAAGGATATCAAATTCTAATGTTCTTGCTCAATCAAGATAGAACAAGGGCCGATGCATCTATTACAACACTTGGTCTTTCTGGAGTTTATATACCCCGAACAAGAATAACTGTTCCTTGGTTGACAGACATGCTACACAAAATACGGTGCAGTCCCAAAATTTTGATGCATCCTTGATAATTTAACCTGACCAAGAGTACTACTAGTGAAATCCAAACTATTAGTGCATTTGGTCATATTAACTATTTTATTCTTCCTTCAGGATTATCTGATCAAAGCATTAAAGCGTTTGGTCATATTAATTATTTCATTCTTCCTCCAGGATTATTTGGTGTCTTGGTAATTGGGAATGGTTATTTGTTACCGGGGGCAGATTACGTTGCATGTGTTTTGTCACATAATTTTTTGAAATGATCACTACAAATTTATTGAAATTCCTCCTAATAAGAGGGTGGACTGAGTCCTTGCTTATTGCTGGCTTTCTCCCTTTGAATTTGCTTCGAAGAAAACATTTATTTCCAGTGTTTTTTTGGGCTCATTATACTTTTTCATATTCTTTTTCTAGTCTACATCTTACATTATAAATAGCGTATTATAAATTATGAATCTCTTTTAATATGCTTCCGTAACTGTCTTCAGCTACAGCAAAGAAAGCAGATGGAAAAACACAGGCCTTGAAGGTTGCCAAGGCTGTTAAATCAGGGACTTCAACCTTGAAGAAGAAGATCAAGAAGATCCGTACTTCTGTTACTTTCCATCGTCCCAAGACTTTGAAGAAGGATAGAAACCCCAAATATCCCAGAATCAGTGCCCCTCCCCGAAACAAGCTTGATCACTATCAGATTCTCAAATATCCATTGACAACCGAGTCTGCCATGAAAAAGATTGAAGATAACAACACACTTGTCTTCATAGTAGATATCCGTGCGGATAAGAAGAAGATCAAAGCGGCAGTGAAGAAAATGTATGATATCCAGACTAAGAAGGTTAATACTCTGATCAGGTCAGTGGATTTCCATTCACCAGAATAATCTATCCATTCAATAAAGGACACTAATCCCTTCAACAAAGGCCACTAAATGCACCAATTAATAGATATTATAATTCATTATTGATGAAACAAGAAGGATGTGAGTGTGAGGTAATTTTAAAGTAACAATTAAGGAAATGAGGGTAATTTCAAAAACTGGTCCCTTATTATTATTTTTGATGGTTTTTTGGGTTTTTTTTGGGGGGTT
>BQKN01063651.1:174962-219194 GCA_022839385.1 Asparagus kiusianus
AGAGAAAACTGTCTTGAAAATCTCAAAATTAGAAAAATATCATGAACTGTTAGAACTGTCATAAGTGGTGTTAACCTGAAGGATAGAGGCTCTCAACTATCTATTAATCCTTAAGGCCCCGTTTGGCAAAGCGTTAATGAAGAGGGGTTAAAGAGAAGAATTAATGTACTTAGCCCATTTGATAATCCGAAGGACTAAATTATTAACCCGTTAAATAAGTTTTATTTTAGCCCTTATGATCAGTTTTAGTGTTTGGGAATAACAATGATTTTGACTATTTTCTTTATAATTAGAAGGGTTAACTCTTATTCCATCTAAATAGGAGTATTAGTAAACCCCTCATTTTGAGGGGTTAACTCATTTTAACACCTCTAGAGGGGTTAACTTAACCCTTCTATATTTTTTTATGTTTGGCAAATTATGGAGGGTTAACTCACTTTAACCATTATATAGATTTGTTGTGTTTGGCAGGTTAAGAAGGGGTTAAGTCTCCTTAACCCCTCTCGTAACCCTTTGCCAAACGGTATCTAAAGGAAAAACTCTCGATGAAAGGTACAAAGGAGAGATGTCATTTGCGAAGCACGCGACAACCGAATCTAACTGCTGTAGCATAGATCATATTTAAAAAAAATCATGATAGTGTAACATAATGATGTTTAACATAGTATTGGATTGAAGAATAGGAATGACGTCTCCTATCTTAAATTTTTTTGATAAAGGTTCATTTGTTGTCATTTTAGAAGAACGAATTCATTCATTCTTTGTTCTGATACTTTTATTTACCTGCTGCAGGCCTGATGGTACTAAGAAGGCATATGTGAGGCTGACACCAGATTACGATGCTCTTGATGTCGCCAACAAAATCGGTATCATCTAAATCTGATGCCAAGGCGTCGGCTTGTTTCATCGTTTGTTATTGGCTTATATATGTATGCTGATGTTTGAGAATATTTGGGAGGCTGCTTTATGAGTTTTGTTAGATTATAGTATATTGTTCACCTACTGTTGGTATGGACAATAGTTTAGTTGAGTTTGGTGTAATGCTGATCTACTTTGTCTGCATTTCTGACGTTGTTTCTTTGCGTGATGACCCACCATTTTGTGAGATGCCAGTCCTTTATGCATACTTTTAATTCAATGCTCAACTCCATCCTATTATTGGAATAATAAATCTTTATGATGGGCCCTCTAAAGTGCGCATGTGTCAAAACACATTTTTAAGTTGTTGATTGCAATTGATATCCCAAGGATACTGTTTTCCTATTGAACCAATACTTTTGTAACTTTTTATACTGATACTTATTGTATTGATATTGCTCGCTGATGTCGTCGGTTTAAATTACAATTCTCACGCTTTTTCTTCCTCTTGGTATATTAATAAGATGTCCACCCTATAGTTTTGTTACTCTGGCTTTTTCGCCTTTTGCTTTCCTGTGTGCTTATTTATTGGAGCTTTTGAAATTTGTTATGGTCTGAGAGCCACTCTTTTCGAAGAACTGTGACCTTTGTTGGATAGCAATTGTGAGATCTAGAGGAATTTTGTTTGAGCTCTTTTTTGCATGGAATCATGAAGGGATGAAGCCTTTTTTAACTAGTGAAAGATGCGAGCTTTTCCCATTGTGCTCTTGTGAATACTTTATTCAGTATCAGGTTGCTATGAGCTATTTACTATTGTTATTGTGACATTATTGTTTTCCTTTGATGTATGTGGTGAAGTATTCTATTGTCATTGTAACATTATTTTTTTACTTTGATGTGTGTGGTGAAGTATTTTGAAGCTCTGAAGCGAATAAGTGATTGATACATCAGCAAAAGATTGGGTGATAGTGCTCCAGAGATGCATCAATTCATCTTTATTTTATTTTTATTTTTATTTTTACTTTATGTTTGGGTTGGGGCCAGTTCTTGGTGATGTATATGGAGAGTTGCATTGGGCCCTTTTGGATTGTAGAAAAGAAAATATCTTTTAGTGCTATTCTCATTTGCTTTCAGAGGAAGGTGTAGAGTCTGAATGCGAAAGGCACTGCACAACATTCTTGGAAGTGTGTGAATATATTTTTGGGCTTGACTAAAAGGAATGGTTTTCTTCTATTTAATGTATTTTGCGTCGAAATCTTTATCTTTTTATTTATTAGTTAATACATGCGGCGGCGGCAGAGCTGCATAGTGTTCTGCGCTGCTACAGGGACCTAAAATATGGGACCATTGGAGAGGACAGGTTAGGTGTCTTCCTCCTATTGCATAATGAGCTGATCATACCAGCCCATTACGCAGTAAAGAGGGGACACCTCACCTCTCCTCTCACTTGGTCCCATATTTTGGGTCCTTAAGACATTTTACTTATACGTGGAGAGTTTTGTGTAGAGTAGTTCGATGTAGAGGCGGTATATTCGCAGGTCAACGAGTTCAGTAGGCAACATGTAGCTTCAACTTTTAACTATTATTGTGATTAAATTAACATTACTATGATGCGGTGCATTAAGTTAAATATCTTTTGGGAACTGCTTCCTTTATGCCGCCATCATCATCCAGGAGAAATCTTACAGGTGTTCGTCAAAATTGGTGCTCACATGTTCCCTATTCCTTCGTGCATGATGCAATTGAATTTTTCTGACCCTTTTAAAAAAAATAAAAAATAGTGTAATTAATATATAAAGCCGTGGTAATTTAAGCAATAACCTATGAGTAAAGTTTTTCAAAAGGGTTTTCTTGATATTAGTCCCTCACATAATTAATATCTATATATCATTCCCTGAAATCTTCGAGAATGCACATAGTTCCCTCAAATCTTAAGAGGTGTTAGCACTTTAGTCTCTAATTTACCAAAATACCTTTTAGCTTATGTTTTTTGAGCGCATAGTTTTCTGGAATTTTTAGGAACCAATATGCAAGCCTGCTTAGGATTTGAGGGACATCAGGACATGTGAGCAATATCAAATATGTAATGGGTTAACATGAAATAATTGAAGATTTAAAGGGACTAATATAAAAAGTAAGAATGGGACGGCGGTTCCTATGACATTATTTCCTAATGGAGGTAGGTATCCAGTATCCTCTCAAATAACGAAGTAGCACGTTTGATTATGATTAATAAAGCTTACATTTTTCAATTATATTAAAAAAAGTTTACATTCTCAATGGGACAATTCTTTTATTGTAAGAATAGGAAATAGAAAATTAAAATCATTGCTTGTGAAAAAAGCGGATAGGGGCGGAAACAGCAAAGCATTTGTCTGTTTGCTCATTTATGGAAAAAAAATATTTGTTCCGTTTTTGGATTCTTGTTACACGTGTTGTAAACTTGGACACATTAACCTGCGCTGACTTCCTCCTCTCTGACATCTGAGCCGACCTTATCCATTCCCTTACCGGATCTAAATAGCAATGAGACACGCTAACCGAAAACTCGAAGAATTAAACATGTGTTTTTTTAAAGCCCGGTTTTAGTAAAATTAAGGCTTCGTTTGGATACCATGATGTTTTATTTGTTTCCATGATGTTTTTGTTAAAAATAAAACACCATGCATTTGAAAGCAATGATGTTTTTTGAACTAAATCCTCCTCAAACCAAGAAGAGAACACTTATTTCAAAACACATTTAGATGTTTTAAGTTTGATGTTTTGGTTTTGAGTTTGATAAGGTGTTAATATAATATCTAACATAATATATTAAATGTAATTAATATAGAGTTATTATCAACATGCTTATTATATTATATTATACTATACTATATTATAGTTAATTTAATATATTAGTAATATTTATTAAATAATATAAAAATATAATTGTAGGCACTAAAAGACGCCAAGGAATTAAGCAAGATTGAACCTCGCTACAAGCATGACGAGACTCGTCATCATAATGAACCTCATCTCAGTCAACGAAGCCCATCAATAGAGTCGAAGTTCGTTGTCGGACGAAGTTCGCTTAGAGATGAAAATCCTCTAGAAGATGAAGCTCATCCAAGAGACGAAGTCCATCTACAGACAAACCTCGTCAAACAGTGTCTCACCCCTCAGAAGACGAAGTTCGTCCAGAAACGAAGTTCGTCATTGAAGATGAAGTTCGTTATTGCCATTATTGACGAACCCCGTGAATAGCCGAACCTCGTCTGTCACAATTTTCAGATGCTACATTTAAGGAGGGTTAATGACCAATAACTCACTCATTTAAGAAGAGTTAATGACCACTAGCTTACTTATTTAAGTGTGAGTTAATGACCACTAACTCACTCGTTATAAGGGGAGTTAAAGTCCATTAACTCACTCCATAATGGTCCTAAGCCTATAAATATGCAAGATCAACATGAAAGAAGGGGGAGGGAATAGAGAGGCTAGTCAAAAGCCACATCTCTCCTCCACTCTCATTGATCTTCATAGATCATTATCATTGGCTAAACACTTGGCCTTGTGGGCACTAAAAATTGCCAAAAGATAGACGAGGGTCGCACCTTATCATGAAGAACTTCATCAGTGAAGGGGAACGTCGTCCGAAAGCTCAAATAAAAGCATTGAAGCTCATTTGAAACTCGTTTTAACGAGGCTCCACATTAAAGACGAGGCTTGCCAATGCAGAGAGGCTCACCATTAGAAACGAGGCTCGCCAGGTAGCGAGACTTGACATCAAAAGACAAAGCTCGTCATTGGAAACGAGGTTTGAAGTTCATCATTGGAGATGAAGCTCTTTAATGAAGACGAAGCTTATCATCAGACTTAAAACTCATCAGTGAAGATGAAGCTTGTCAAAAGGAAGTTCATGAGGATTGCTATGCAGTTGAACCCAGTTAGGAAGACGAAACTCATCAGTGAAGACGAAGCTCGTCAGACGAAGTCAGTGAAGACAAAATTCATCAGAAGAAGCTCGCTATATTGCAAAGTCTACCTTGCTAGACGAACCTCGCTGCGTATTGAGGCTGCGAGGCTCGTCGTCCGTGGGAGATCCAACTGTAATGATTCCGAAGACCTAGTCAGCCACGTAGGCTAAACTTCAGGAGCACGTTACGCCCCATTAACCAACGTGGGATGAATTGGCGGAGGCAGTTACGCCCTCTACTCACAATTTTAGCATGTCGGTTATGTGCTGAAACACTATAAATAGCCGCAAGCAGCTATAAAGAGGAGACTTTTGGAAGATTTTTGGGTGATCGCGTGTAGAGAGTTTAGTGTCTACATTCTCGTGATCTAAGCCACCATCAGAAGCTTTTGTGATCTTGATCTGATCGTCAATGGGAAGCAATCTCAGCTTGAGCATCGAGAGAAGTATCATTTCGTCACCAAGAACCCACTTTTAAACAAAAGAGAAGTCAAATTAATCTTCTCTTCCTCTGTAATCGATAAAGTGAGTGATTGTAAAAGGTTCTTATCAAGTGATCGAACCCATTTCTTAAAACAAGAAATCGATCAAACTTCAATTTTTCGACCCTACAGAAGATGACGACCATAGTGGGAGAAGTTATTCTTTCCGACGAACTGGTGGCGGTGCAATCAAATCAGATCGCGGTGGGAATCGAGGTCAAAACTCTTATCATCGAGTATGATCAATCCAAGTATGAAGAGTTCCTCTCCTCTTGTACTCCAAGTCCTACAAAGGCACGTAAGTGTCGTAGAGTCTTGTATGAGACTTCAACCCATGTGGCTTCTGACCATTCCACTCAAGTTAATCTCGAAGAGGAACCTCAGCCTCTGACTGATGAGGCTCTGAAAACTAGCCGTCAAGCTAAGAGGTGGGTTGTTAAGCAATCTTGCAGAAGATTGGTTGCTGCTGTTGAGCAACCTCGCTAAACTTTGGCTACTGCGGAATCCGATGTTAAGCCACTTTCCAGAAGTGCAAGACAACGTCAACAATAAAATCAGGCTCGCCGTAAGGCTCGAACCTTGGTCTCGTTGGACAGTTTCCACTATCGACCACGAGACAACACGTCTAAGTCCCACAATTCTGCCGAAGGTCAATTAGCTGAAGTGCGTCAAAATGACGAACCTCGCTCCTGCATCCAAAGGTGCTCGAATGACGAACCTCGTCTTCAACACGAGGCTCATCGAAACAATAGGTCTCGCCCATGCATTCAAATATGCTCGGCTGACGAACCTCGCTTTCAAAACAAGGCTCGTCCAAAACAACCAGTGCAAATTTGCCCTGTCGCTCAGAATAGGAAGACTCAGGCTCGACGAAGTGATGAACCTCGTCGAAAAGAAGAATCTCGCCTTCAACCTTAGACTAGCACTGTTACAGAAAAACATTCAAGGGTATAAGACGAGGTTTGACCTAGACGATAAATCCATCCTTAGAACCAAGTTTGTTCGATTAACGTACCTCGCATGATATACGAGGTTCGCCCCCCTAAACCAGGTTCGTTTGAATATCAAAGCTAGCATGAATGATGAGGCTCGCCCAACCAACAAACCTCGTATCACACATGAGCCTCACCTAAGCATCTGAGTACGCTCAGACGACGAACCTCGTCTTTAGCATGAGGTTCGTCCTGCCAACCAGGCTCGCTAATCTCTAATACTTAGAGATTCTTGCGCATGCATAAGCAAGCTACCTGAGTTAAAAGGGGGTGGTCCTGTTACTGATCTCTATGATTACCTGGTTTGTAAGCGCAATATAAGCCAGATGAAATCTAATTGTAGTTGTGAGAAAATTATCTCTTTAGTGCTAGCCAAATGCCACTGTAGCGACCCAACACCAAGGGCCTCGGTCTTCAAGCGATTTTCTGAACCATCAACAATTTTTTCGTCCAGAAGAAGATGCTTTTGCCACAGAAATCAGAAGGAACCTGTGAAGGTTATTGTCAATATGATTAGCAGAGGGAAAGGCGAAGGGCCAGCTGGTCCTTCTTATGTTTCTGACCCCGAATTTTCTCCGGGGATGAAATATTTGGTCACTGAGTGAGAAGGTGTTTATCAGCATACCCGTGCCCGCACTGGTTCGATGATTTCACTTGATTACTGACATTTAGCAGGTAAAACCAATGAAGATGTTGAAAACTCTGTCATTACAAATTCTCAGCCATCTAGCACCGATCAAAGTGAGAAAGTGAGCGCTCACATGGCCGGGAATAAAGAAGAGATGGCAAGAAGGCTAGAAGAACAACAAGTTGCTGTCCTCCAATAACAAGAAACCATCAGACGCTTAGAGGATATGGTGGACAAACTCCTCAAGAAGAAGAAGAAGTGTGCTATCGTCGAATCTTCAGGATCAAGACACCGACGACCTTCACCCAGTGCTTGGGAATCTAGTCATCGAAACCAAGATGGTAATAATGAAGAGGATGGGGATGAAGAAATTTTCAAAATTTATTCTGAGTCATCTGAAGCTGAATCCAACCCGTGTAAGAATGACCGAGATCAGAAGTTGGACGATTTTTAGAAGCCGTTTGATGTTTGAAGCTTCAGAGAAACTTCAGAGAACTGAGGGTGGTTAGACTGTACCCCGCTAAATTGGACGCCATCCCTTATCCTCCAAAGTTCAAGCCACTCAGCCTCCTGTAGTTCGATGGAAATGGTTCTCCTACTCAACACATCTATTACTTTTAAGCGCAGACTGGACACATAGTAGAGAATAATCTCATTATGACTCGACTGTTCATTAGCACCCTCAGAGGGGTCCCTTTTGAATGGTTTCGCAGATTGGAGCCTGAATCCATTACTTGTTGGAAGGATATGGAAAGGCTCTTTCTGGCTAGATTCTTCAACAATGAAACAAAAGTATCTATGACCACGCTGCTAACTAAAAAACAGAAGAAGACAGAGTCTATCAGTAACTTTGTCAAGACATTTAGAAACCGGTCACTGCATTGCCGTGATCAAGTCTTTGAAATTACGTTGATCGAGATGTGTCGTAACAATCTCTTGATCCATATTTTATTCAAGATTAGAGCGGTGAAGACCCAAACTTGGAAGGAGCTTGTTCTCCAAGGTGAACTGGTCGAAAACATGCTCAAAAGGCTAGAAGCCAAAGAGCCATAGGAATTTCAAAGAGGGGATAACCAGAGCGACTTCACCCCTCAGAAGCAATCAGAGGGGAATGAGACTTTGGTAATCGATCGAAACCACTTCCTCCCCTAAATCTTCTTCGAAGCAGAAGGAAAAACCTTCAGATAACCACTTCCAGCAGAAGTACGACTTCAATGATGAGCAGGCCGTCCTAATCTTTAAGTCCTTGATCAAGGCAAGGAAGATCAAGCTCCTAGAATTAATACGACATGAGGAGATGTCGAGAATGGATGACCTTAATTACTATGCATACCACAAGATAGTCCATCATCCCACTTCTAACTGCTATTCCCTGTAGGATATGATCCAAATTTTATTGGATGCATGTGTCTTTACCCTTCAACCATGATTATTGCCGGAGTGGGGGTAGTCTCGGTTTCTTCGTAAAACCATGTATTATCCCGATCCGCTCCATAAATACTATCAAGTTAATAAATACATCTGATAGTTAGTTTCCTCCAAATTTATCCGCCAATCCTTTTCAATAAGATGGCATGACCATAAAATACTATTAAGTTAATGATTACCTCTGATAGTTAGTTTCCCCTAAATTTCCCTCGTCAATCCTCTTCAATAGGATGGTGAGACCATAAAATACTATCATGTTAATGATTACCTCTGATAGTCAACTCTTACCCCCCACTTAAAAACAATTTGTTAAGTAGTGTTCTACTATGCGATGAGCATCTACTTATCACTCAATCAAGATAGTGATCTACCTTGCGACGATTCACTATTTGGTCTTTCTGAATAATCTATTTTATTAGAATGATCAAAGATAGTGACCTACCACGTGATGTGTCACTATTCCAATTATAGTCATTATACTCCTATGTCACTGAACGATTATCTATATATTGTCATTCCTACCGATGATGTTGTTTCTAAATAGTAATCTACTATGCGATGTGCCTCTATTTTAATCACAGTCGTTATACTCACATGTCACTGAAGGACTTGATTTTCCTTGCCAAGTAGTATCATATCATGCGATGGGCACCTACTTGTCATTCGATCAGGATATGGTGGACAAACTCCTCAAGGAGAAGAAAAAGTAAAAAGCTACCTCCGGATCCTCAGGATCAAGGCACCATGACTTTCACCCAGTGCTCGAGAATCTAGCTATCGAAATCAAGATGGCGATAATGCAGAAGATGAGGAAGAAAATAATTTTGATATTCACTCTGAATCATCCGAAGCTGAGTCCAACCCGCATAAGAATGACCAAGATTAGAAATTGGACGATATCCAGAAGTAGCTTGAGGCTTTGAAGCTTCAGAGAAACTTTAGAGAGCTGAGGGTTCGTCAGGCCATACCCTGTCGAATGGGATTCCATCCCTTATCCTCCAAAGTTCAAGCCACTCAGCCTCCTGCAGTTCGATGGCAAGGGTTCTCCGACTCAGCACATCTACTAATTCTAGGCATAGACTCGACACATAGTGGGGAATGATCCCATTATGACTCGACTATTTATTAATACCCTCAAGGGGGTCGTTTTTGAATGGTTTCGTAGACTAGAGCCTGAATCCATCACTTGCTGGAAGGACATGGAAATGCTCTTTCTGACTAGAATCCTCGACGATAACAAAAGTATCTATGGCTACCCTGCTAACTGAAAAACAGAAGAAGACAAAGTCTGTCAGTAACTTTGTCAAGCGATTTAAAAATCGATCGTTGCATTGCCATGATCAAGTCTCTGAAGATATGTTGATCGAGATGTGTTGCAATAATCTCTCAATTCATATTTTATCCAAGATTGGAGTGGTGAAGACCCAAACTTGGAAAGAGCTTGTTCGCCAAGGAGAACAGGTCGAAAGCATGCTCAAAAGGCTAGATGCTAAAGAGTCATGTGATTTTCAAGGAGGTGATGACCAAGACAACCTCACCCCTCAGACTTATGTAAAAGGGAAAGATGCTTTGACGGTGAAAACCACTTTTCCCCCTAAATCTTCGTCGAAGCAGAAGGGCAAATCTTCGGATAGCCACTTTCAGCAGAAGTACGACTTCCAAGATGAGCAAGTCGTCTTGATACTCAAATCCTTGATCAAGGTGAAAAAGATCAAGCTCCCAGAACCAATGCGACCCGAGGAGATGTCGAGAACGGATGAACCTAATTATTGTGTGTACCATAAGATGGTTCATTATCCTACCTCTAAATGCTACACCCTGAAGGATAAGATCATAGCCTTATTGGATGCATGAGTCTTTACCCTTCAATCCTGATTTACAGTTATCATTGGAGTAGGGGTAGTCATGGTTTCTCTGCAAAACCATGTACTACCTTAAGCTTTCTCTCTGATGAAGCCATGACAACCCGAAGCTCGTCATAAATCAACTCCAAGGTGAGTCCGAAGTCAGACGTGAGCATCTTTCCCATTACCAAAATACTATCATGTTAATGATTACCTCTGATAGTCACTTCCTCCAAATTTCCTCGCCAATCCTCTCCAATAGGGTGATGGTATCACAAAACTATCACGTTAATGATTATCTCTGATAGTCGCTTCCTCCAAATTTTCTCGCCAATCCTCTCTAATAGGATAGCGGGACCACAAAACTATCACTTTAATGATTACCTCTGATAGTCACTTTCTCCAAATTCCCTCACTAATCCTCTCCAATATGATGACGGGTCCACAAAACTATCACGTTAATGATTACCTCTTATAGTCAATTCTTAACTCTCGTCAAGTAGTGTTCTACCATGCGATAAACACCTACTTGTCTCTCGATCAAGATAGTGATCTACCATACGATGATTCACTATCTGGTCTTTTCCAAATGTTCTATCTCCTTAGAATGATCGAAAATAGTGACCTACCATGCGATATATCACTATTCTAATCACAGTCGTTATACTCCCATATCACTGAACGGCTTGATCTCCCTCGCCATGTAGTATTCTACCATATGATGAACACCTACTTGTCACTCGATCAAGATAGTGATCTACCATGTGATGATTCACTATCTGGTCTTTTTCGAACGTTCTATCTCCTTAGAATGATCACAAATAGTAGCCTACCACGTGATGTATCGCTATTTTAATCATAGTCGTTATACGTTCACGTTATTGAACAACTTGATTCCCTCCACACCGTCATTCCTGTAAATGACGTTGTTCATTGATAGTGGCCCACCAAGCGATGAGCCCCTACCTATCCCTTATTCCCAAATAGTGACCTACCATGCGATGAGTCAATATTCATCAACGACATCATCACATCCCAGCAGGCCTACCATACGATGAGCCTCGCTTTCAAAACACCAGGCTGAGTTGTTATAACAAACGGCACAACCAAACTCGATTACAACTTAACTATTGTAATCATACTCAAACACTTAATCCAACGTCTTGAATAACTAAGGATAGAGGAGAAATCTTAGCATTAAGCCTAAGAGAAACTCCTCGACAACTTACCATCCTAAGGGCAATAGCATGTCTGGTCCAACTCAAAAGGCAGTTAGTAAAGACACGTCAAGTCTGTTGATAGCTGAGGGCTTCCTAAAAATCCTAGATGGTGATCATTAGCTGCGTTTGAAGATTTTAATTTCGCTAGAATGACCAAGTTCACTGGAAGGCTCCTCATTTCATATGAATATTGCTCATTTTGCAGGCCTTAAGATCCAAAGTATTTCAGCCTCATGTAACCTGATTTGGATTTGAAAACTTTAGAGGGGGTTTTGTAGGTAATAAAAATTACCTTAGTTCCTAGCAAAGAAGCTCAAAACTGACAAAAAACGCTAATATCTCTCAAACCGTAAGGAATTTGGCGAAACGAACAGGAGCAAACTGAACCCTTTGGGGTGGTTTGGTCGGCTCCGTCTCGTCGATATAGTCGATTTTCATATAATTCGTCCAATTCTGACTTACGGTTTGAAAGTTATGATACGTTCTTCGCAGTATGTTCTGAAGTCCGCTTGTAAGACTGGACTTTGCCTGAACATTGAAATTCGCCTGCAATACTAAGTTCGCCTGACAACTTAGCTCGCCTGAACTGGTTGAAGCTCGCCTGACAGCTTCACCTACGAGATTCGCCATGTAGTGAGGCTCAACATCAAAAGACGAGGTTCGCCACGCAACGAGGCTCAACATCAGAAGATGAGGTTCGTCATGCAGCGAGGCTCAACATCAGAAGATGAGGTTCGCCATGCAGCGAGGCTCAACATCACAAGATGAGGTTCGCCACGTCGCGAAGCTCGACATCAAAGTTCGTCACTGGGGACAAAACTCCTCGAGGAAATGAAGCCCTTTCAAGAGGCGAAGTTCATCCACAGACAAACCTTGTCAAGCAGCGCCTCACCCTCTCAGAAGACGAACTTCATTATTGAAGACGAAGTTCGCCCGGAAATAAAGTTCGTTATTAAAGATGAAGTTCATCAAGAAACGAAGTTCGTCATTGATGACGAAGTTCTCCCATAAACGAAGTTCGTTATTAAAGATGAAGTTCATCCAAAAACAAAGTTCGTCATTGAAGATGAAGTTCGTTGTTGTCATTATTGACGAACCTCGTGCATAATCGTTATTGACGAAGCTCGTTTGTCACCATTTCCAGAGGCTATATTTAAGGAGGGTTAATGACCAATAACTCACTCATTTAAGGAGAGTTAATGATCAATAACTCACCCATTTAAATGGGAGTTAATGACCATAACTCCCTCATTTTAAGAGGAGTTAAATCCCTTAACTCACCCCATAACGGTCATAAGCCTATAAATAGGCACGATCAACATGAAAGAAGGGGGGAGATTGAGAGGCTAGTCAAAAAGTCTATCTCTCCTCCACTCTCATGGATCTTCATAGATCATCGGCTAATCATTTGGCCTTAAAGCGTCGAAGCTCATAACAAGCATGATGAGGGTCATTACAATGATGAACCTCGTCTCAAACAACAAAGCTTGTCATTAGAAACAAGATGTGAAGCTCGTCATTAGAAACGAGGTTTGAAGCTCATCATTGGAAATGAGACTTGACATCAAAGACGAAGCTCGTCATTGGAAACGAGATTCAAAGCTTGTCATTGGATACGAGGTTCGGAGTTCATCATTGGAGGTAAAGTTCGTCAATGAAAACAAAGCTTGTCATCAGACTTAAAGCTTGTCAGTGAAGACGAGGCTCGTCAAAAGGAAATTCACAAGACTTGCTACGTAGTTGGACTTAGCTATCGAAGACGAAGTTCGTTAGTAAAAACGAAGCTCGTCAAACGAAGTCAATGAAGACAGAGTTAGCTATACTATATGTTTTCGCTAAAAGTTGGGTTTGCTGTGGAATTCATTATATCTTCGTTCGATTACAACAAATTCAAAGAAATAGTCTTTTTATAAGACCTCTTTTACACAACAAATAGAAAATTACAGCTCTTGAGAAAATAACACAGAAGTCGTTTATCGAATCCTGTTTTTGTGGGACTTTGCCTGTGCCGGGAGCGCTTTAGCTCGTGGACCGCCGAATCACAGATCGTGAAGGGGGTTTACTGATTCTTCATTCGTTTATCGAAGTGAGAATTTAAAACGAAGATCTTATCAAAGTAAGATAGTCGTTCTTCTTAAGATCAAGTCAAAGCTCGAACTCAAGGAAATCCAAGAACAATTGTGTCTGCTCTCTCTCTGCTCTGAATTGCTCAGTATTATGCTCTCCTCGTCAGAAATGACCCTAGGGGGGTATTTATAGCCTCTGGGGTACATAACACAACAAAACGAAGAAGTTAGCTGGCGAGACAGTGTTTACTGTCTCGCTGGCCGAGATAGTGTTTGCTGTCTCGCTGGCCGAGAGCTGTCTCGGCCCGCGAGACAGTAAATATTGTCTCGGAAAACGAATATTCCTGGTAGTTTTTGCTGTAACTGCCTTCCCACGTTTTAAACTCCGTTATTTTGGCAGTTATTCACGTGATTTTCGCCCACGATGTTTTCCACGTCCTTTGGCAGTTAATGGACACGTGTGTGGCAGTTATCAAGGTGGTTTTTGACCATTTCAACACTGTCTCGCTGGCGAGACAGCAAATACTGTCTCGCTGGCGAGACAGCAAACACTGTCTCGCTGGCAAGACAGCAAACACTGTCTCGCTGCGAGACAGCATACACTGTCTCGCTGCGAGACAACAAACACTGTCTCGCTGGCAAGACAGTTCATATCTATCTTAATTTTTCTTCTAAGACAGTATGAAGTGATTTTTGAGTGATCTTTTCTATGTTTGGGATATCTATTAGCATTTTTGACGCCTACAAATACCCCCTCCAAAGTATTCCAGACTCATTCTTTTATAGAGGAGACTGGGATACTTTTGATAAGATAGATTTTACTTACGATCCCTTCAATACTTGGTTGAGTAGATCGTGTAGAAGGACTTGTAAATGGCTTCAACCCTTGATCTCTTCTTCTTTTAGTCTATTCAGTTCTTTGTAGAATAGCTAATGTTCTCCCGGCGTCGCATTTATCGCTTGACCGTTGTCGAGATCTTGAATCGAAGCTGGTACTTGTTCTTGTGGGTTCAGCTTTTGTCACTGAATTGATACGTCCATTGAGAGCTCATCAGGTTATCCTTAAGAATATTCAGATTAATATTCTCCAGAAACTTCCTGTTGAGGGTAGGGAAACAGTTTAGACTCGTGTACCCATTGGAGTATTCATGTGTACCGCACTTGGCTTTTGATTAAGAGAAAGTCCCTGTCTCATGCCGTGAGATAGTATTTACTATCTCGCGGTGTAGGACAGTGTTTGCTGTCTTGTGGTGCAAGACATTGTGCGAGGCAGTGTTTGCTGTCTCGCACTGCGAGACAGTGTTTGCTGTCTCGCTGGGCGAGACAGTATTTGCTATCTCGCTGTGCGAGACAGTATTTGCTGTCTCGCGTTGCGAGACAGTATTTGCTGTCTCGCGCTGCGAGACAGTGGGTATATAACATCGGACTTAGGGTTTTTGGGGTTTTCTTCACGTCGACTTCTGGGCGATTTCTGGCGATTTTCTTGGGTGATTCTCAAAAATCTGCTAACTCCGAACTCCATAAGCTAAGAGCCCGCAGTCATCAACTTAGGGTGAATGTCGCCAAAAGAACGCAGGCCAAGGTCAATCGGTATCGGGACTTAGAGTTGAGTCGAGCCGAGATAACCCGCTTGGAAGAACAACTTGCGAAAGCCAAAGATGCTCATGAAATTTTGGAGTCTGATTTGGCAGAGATAACTCAAGCTGAGGAGAGTTTATTTCAGCAATTGAATGCTCAAGATAAGATATTTGCTAAGAAGGAACGAGAGGTTGCCGAACTTCAAAGCGTTGACGAAGAAGCTTTCAAAGTTAAACTGACAGCTGAGCTTGAACAAGCTTATGCAATTGAGCTTTCGAAACTTGAAGATCAGATTCGTCAATATAAACTTTTGTAATTGGAGAACATGTATTTTTGTATCTTTGTTTGAACGCTTTCAGTCAATATAGTGAACCATTTTGCTCATTGAGATTTTATTATGATTACTCATTCTTGTTTAGAATAAATAACCATAATACTTATAGGATTTTTGGCAAATCCTCAGCCATCAACGGATTTGATATGCCTTTACCGATTACCGTTTGAATCGGGCTAGTACGCGAATTATCTAAATCCGTTTCACATATAACGTTGGGCTAAAAGACTTAAACTCTTTTAGACTTCAAACTACAGCATTGAATACGTAGGCTACATGTGTTAGATGTAGACTTATCTCTAATAAGGGATAGAGATAACATCCCCCATGTGTGAATGACATGGATTTTAAAGTGTAAGTAGGTTACATTCTCTATGCATAAAAACGAACCCAAGTTTGTGAAGAATGAACTGAAGATACTAGCTCTCAATCTCTGTTTGTTGGTAGAGATAAACCCGGAATCGGAGAGGAATAATTTTATATTCTGTCTCCTAGTCTCTTGTTTGTTGGTAGAGATAAACCCAGAATCGGAGAGGAAGAATTTTATATTCTATCTCCTGGTCTCTTGTTTGTTGGTAGAGATAAACCCAGAATCGGAGAGGAAGAATTTTTTATATTCTATCTCCTGGTCTCTTATTTGTTGGTAGAGATAAACACAGAATCGGAGGGGAATAATTTCATATTCCGTCTCCTGGTGCAAAGAAAACTCGAAGTGGGGTCTCCACTTAGAGAATCTGAATCGGTTTGAATAATCCTAACTGTCATAAGGTTTGATTATTCAGTTCAAAAACGGACCTTTCGTTCGCAATGTGAATCGAAAGGAGATTTTGGTTGTGGTCCTAACTATAGTAAGGTTTGACCAAGTGGGAGTTGAGATGATCCTAACTGTTCAAAGGTTTAATCATTCAATTTGTGGACCTCTCGTTCATGGAACGAATCGAAAGGGGATTTTGGTTTTGGTCCTAACTATAGGAAGGTTTGACCAAGTGGGGGATAGGAGTAGGGTACAAATAACAATGAGTTTGTTGATTTGCACAAACTACTCGGTGGGAAATTTTGATTTCAAACATAAGAATTCGACATGAAATAACTTGTCGACTGATACAGACCGATGACCATTGGTCGACCTGATTGGTGAGGGTTTCATGGTGCGGGGTTACGAATCATCGAGTTTCCCCTTCCATGATCGCATTACAGGGTTTTGTGAGAAAAGATTAACTGTCATTAAATCTCATCTCAACAAAAGTAGTAAGAGAATCTTAATTATTTTTATAACAATTAAGAACAGACTATTCACACGATCAGTTTCCATTTAGGATAATCAACTGATATAGGGTTATCCTAAAATATCCTGTACAAGATTCTCTAGGAACTTCCCGTTTTACATAGGTTATCCTGAACGTATTACGGGTAATACTTTTTCAGGAACTTCCCATTTATTGGCATCATTAATTTGCTGCCATCCTGGGTAATCAGGCGATATGCACCGTTTGAATAGACTGTTTCTATCACAAACGGTCCTTCCCATTTAGGTTCAAATTTCCTTTCTTCTTAGAAGTGAGAATCATAGGTCTTCGGACGGCAACCAGATCTCCTTCTTTAAAACTTCGTCGCCGGACCCTTTTATCAAAAGCCCGGGAAATTCTAGCTTGATAAAACTCGATCTGTTGCTGAGCTTCCAAGCGCTTTTCATCTAACATCTCTAATTCCTCGAGACGTTTTTGATGATGTTCTTCCGTCGTCATTCCCGTTGCGAGAGTGACACAGAGGGAAGGAATCTGTATTTCCAATGGAAGGACGGCTTCACACCCATATGTTAAGGCATACGGGGTTGTTCCGGTTAGCGTACGGACAGTTATGCGATAAGCCTATAGGGCTTCGCCGAGTCTGTCGTCCCAATCTCGCTTATTGGTTTTCACCAATTTCGCCAGAATTTTGATGATAGTCTTGTTAAAAGCTTCGGCCAATCCGTTAGCTGTAGGATTATAAGCGGTCGATGAAACGTCCTTAATCCCGAACTTGCCACAGAATTTGATGAATGCATTGCTCACGAATTGAGGACCATTATCATGCACTATTCGTCTTGGAACACCATACCGATATATGATATGATGTTTAATAAACTTGATAACATCACTCGTCTTTACTTCTCTAAGTGGAACTGCTTCTGCCCATTTCGAGAAATAATCGGTGATTGCCAGAATAAAACGGTCCCCTTTAACCGAAGGCGGAAAAATAGGACCTACAATATCCATTCCCCAAGTTTCGAATGGCCACGATGTCGCCGATGGATGTAAATATTCAGGAGGCTGGTGCATATAATTTGCATGTAATTGACACACTTCACATCGTCGGGCGTAGTCGACTGCGTCTTTTACCATAGTAGGCCAGTAATACCCGATTCTCCTAAGTCGATCGCAGAGTTTAGGACCGGGCTGATGTGCACCGCATATCCCATCATGCGCTTCTTTGAGTGCTTGTTCCGCGTCTTTGCCGGAGAGACAACGGAGTAAAAGACCATCGTACGATCGTCGATACAACATTTACGCTGTGGCGTTGTAGTAAAATCTCGGCGCTCTTCGCCGAATCGATTCCCTTTCTCTTACATCTTCAGGCAATATACCATGTAGGACATAGTCGATAATGGAAAAACGCTAATCCCGAACTTCGGGTTCAACTCCTGTTGAGTATGCTTCCTTAGCGCTCGAATCGTAGATTGGAACAATAAGCTGGTGAGTCCTCACTGTAATTAATTGCTCTGTTTCAGGAGGTTGAGCCAAGGATACCGACAATGCCGACAATGCGTCTGCATACGCATTTTGGAGACGTGGAACGTACTCGATGAAAAATCCTTCAAACGAGTTTGCCATCTCGATGGCCACCTAGTGGTATGGAATCAGGTCTTGATTTCTGACTTCATACTCTCCTCGTATTTGATTAACTACCAGTTGAGAATCCCCAAAAGCTTTAAGGTATTCGACCCCCAGCTCTTTGGCAAAATTGAGTCCGATTATCAATGCATTATACTCGGCCACATTATTAGAACATGGTTTGGTCAATGAGTATGCTCTAGGCAAGACATGCTTTTCCGGGGAGACTAAAACGACCCCCACTCCTGAGGAGATTCTAGAACATCCGGGTGTGCTCGCCACGTTAGTCGCGCGGGAAGCCCCATCGAAGTATAATTGCCACACTTGTTAACGTGAGGTAGTATTAACTTCGGGAGTTTTATCTGGCAGATCTTCGTATAATTCGACTACATCCTTCGTAGGATTTTCCCCCAAAAGATCGCAAATAGCTCGTCCTTTAACTGATTTTTGTTGCTTAAAGTACAAGTCGTATTGCGATAAGAGTAAAGCCCATCTGGCTAAACGCCAATTCATGGATGCCGACTGGGTCATGAATACTCGGATAGGGTTTATGTTGGAAATGACATAAATTGTCTGTCCAACTAAATAATGTCGTATTTTCTGGATTGCAAATAACAAGGCAAGGCATTCTTTCTTGATCATCGGATAACGAGATTCAGCTCCTACCAGTGTGCGACTCAGATAATATACCCCTTGTTCGTGACCGTTATCGTCGTCTTGTGCAAGTAATGCACTTAACGAATGGCTCGTCGCTTTGACATAAATCAAAAACGGTCTGCCCGATTTCGGTGCAACGAGAATAGGTGGGTTCGCCAGATACGTTTTAATATCTTCGAATGCCTTTTGGCATGCTTCATCCCAAATGAACGACACACCCTTTTTTATGAGTTTGGAGAACGGTTGACATTTTTCGGACAGGTTTGAGATAAACCGACGGATATATGCCAATCGACCTTGCAATCCCCTGAATTCTTTAAGATTTCTCGAAGGTTGTAGCTCATGTATCGCCTTCACTTTATCAGGATCGATATGAATACCTTTTGTGGGGACGACGAATCCAAGAAATTTATCACTCGACATTCCAAGGAAGGATTTAGTCGGGTTCATTTTTAGTTGATGGCTCCTCATAAGATCGAACATCGTCTTCAGATCTTTAATGTGGTCGTTTTTATCGCGGCTCTTAACGACCAGGTCATCAACGTAGCATTCGACGGTTTTCCGAAGATGCTCTTGAAAGATCTTCGTCATGGCTCGTTAGTACGTAGCACCGGCGTTCTTCAACCCAAACGGCATAACAGTATAACAAAAGACACCAAGGGGTGTTCTGAATGCTGTATGCTTTTCATCGTCCGGATGCATCTTAATCTGATTATACCCCGAAAATCCATCCATAAATGATATTCTCTCAAACCCGCACGTATTGTCAATGATGACATCTGTAATGGGCAAGGGGAAGTCATCTTTAGGACATGCGGTATTCAGATCTCTGAAGTCAATGCAAATTCTGATTTTCCCATTCTTTTTAAGAACTGGAACGATATTGGCTAACCAATCAGGGTGTTGTTCTTCTCTGACAAAACCTGAATCGATTAATTTCTTGACTTCAGCTTCTATTGCCTCCATAATTTGTGGACGAAACCGTCTTTGTTGTTGCTTGACAGGTTTAGCATCCGATTTTATATTAAGGCTGTGCATTGCTACATTTAGGTCGAGTCCCGGTATATCTTCGTAGTTCCAGGCGAAAACGTCGATATACTCTTTAACAAGGGCGATTAGTTCCTCTTTTTCATTCGGTGGAAGATCACCGCTGATAAATATAGGTTTCGGATTAGCTTCGTCACCCATATTAACTTGAACTACTTTATCCTCAGTAGGAGGTTCTCTTTGTTCAAATCAATCGCCATATTGGATGTTCATGTAATGCATCCATGGATCTTCCTAAATAGGCAACTGATTGTCTCCTTCGCTCGTGGAAGGATCAATTGTCGCCATGTTCGACATTAAAGCTTTGAATTTCTCTCCAATGCTCATGTCAGAGTCCCACATTGAAGTATCGGATGAATGCCCGCTCTCATTTCTCAGTTGGCTAATGATCTGTTGGTAATATTCGTCATCGGATGACGAAGCATAACCTAGACCTCTTTTATGACTATAATAATTGTCCGGTTTTCCTTTTGGTACATAAGTAGGACGGGGTGGAACCCTGACTCCTTGACCAAAATGAAGACCTTCACTGAGCGAGAGGTTATAGCCTTGCCTCGTCATGTAACCATTTGCTTGCGAACTATACCGAGAGAAATGTCGCCCCGGCTCTTCATCATCTGAGTTGCTGTCCAAGAAAAGATCAGGAGTTGGGCATGGATCCCCTTTTTCAAAGATTATTTCTTTCTCACCCCCTGTCTTTGCGGGTAGGATTACCGTTGTCCCGACTGAATTTTGTAGATATTTCATCGTCGTGCAAGACGAGCGAAGTGGCATGTGTAGATTAGGATTGTCATACAGTCCCTACATTACATTATCAAGACAAGGCGAGTACTCTAAATCATCCTTTATTATTTCATCGGCAAGTTGCCAGTTACAACTTTCGTCCGACGATTCATCACCGTCAAGATCAATTACAAGAGGTTCAATGTCATTTAGTACAAGATCTTCACTATAATCGAGCCCGGCTTCGGTATCAGCTTCTTCTCCGCTGTCCGTGCCATGGGCCGATGGTTCAGTATCGGATTCAGCACCGTAAAGAAGGGAGTCAGTAAAATAATTTTCTAACCCCTTGAATGGTTGCTTATCCGCGACCACCGTCTTGACCTCCTCATTAGTGTCGACATACTTCAAACACTGATGGAGGGTGGAGGGAACTATAAGATTACCGTGGATCCATGGGCGACCCAACAGTAAGTTATAGGAAGTCTCCGCATCGATCACATAGGAGGTGACTTCAGACTTCAAATCTCCGAGTTGACACTTCACCCGGATTTTTCCCAACGGTCTTGACCCACTAGTATTGAACCCGTAGATGACCGTTCCTGTGGAGGCTAACTTGCTGGCGGGAATTCCGAGGTGGTACATCAACCGAAGTGGCATGATACTAACAGCGGAACCCGGATCGACTTGAATCCGGTTGACCACGCTCGAACCGATATATCCAGTAAAATATAACGGTCTATCATGCTTCGAATTCCTGACTTACATATCTTCTTTTGTGAAAGCAATGCAAGGAAATTTGGTGGCTGCCAGATTACAATGCTGCACTGATGACTCTGGCTCTTCCGGAGTTGGCTTGATCTGAGTGAGGAATACCTCAGAATCAGCCAATGCTTCTTGTAAGGCTTCCCTGGTTTCTTTCGAGAGGCGCAACAACTCGTATAGCGTGATCCTTGCTGGGATATTAGCTAACCGAGTCATGACGTCGAAGCGGTATGGAGTATTCGAGCTTTCCTGTTTGTCTCGTCCAATCCGTCGATTGAAACGAGGCTGCTTCGGAAGTTGAACTTCTTTGGGTTGAGGTTCCTTCTCCTTCTGCTTAACAACTTTCTGAGGTTTCTCGATTGCTACAGGTGGGGTTGTAACCACCCCCAGTTCTGCAAGAGTTTTAGCGTTTGGATTAGAAGTTTCAGGATACTGGTAATGGTATTCGTTCCCACCCCTTGTAGCTAAAGACTCTTGCTCTTCTTCAGAAAACGGTAAAGCTGGAATTTCTTCATCGTCTTTCTCAGGAATCGCCGAGGCCCCATAACAGGACTTCTCTTTTCCCTTGCCTTTCAATTTCTTCTTCGACGTGGATGTCGTCCACTGTTCATCTTCAAGCAAATCTGGATGAACCCAAAGGATTTCGCCGTTAGGGGTCGTGTGTGATACAAGTCCCTTTTGGCGCTGTCCATGAGGGTCATCGTTGATGGTTTGTATCTTGACCTTTGATACTGGCTCAGCTTGAAACCAGGACAAAGGAACCGATCCGAAGCTAATAGAGACCGCATTTGCACCTACTTTCTTCTCCTTTGGCTTCGGCGTCACAATACCAACATCAATTAAGGTTTGTATTTTGTCTTTTAATACATAACACGCCTTAGTGGGATGGTGGACCCTCCTGTGATATGCATAATATTTTGGGTCATTAGTCTTCTTCGCTTCTTCTTGGTTTGTGACGGGTGGAAACTTAATCTTATTGTTATCCAGCAAATATTTGAAGATGACTGAAACTTCATCATCTTTGAATGAATACTCCTTTGGGAATCTGGGCTCAGAGGTTTTAAACTGCTTCTGAGGCTGTTGATTTTGATTTGGTGCCAACTGGAAGGATGACTGCTGCGGTTGTTGTTGCGGCGGCTATTGTGACGTTTGATGCGCGTCCACAGCGGCTACGGACCCTCTTCCTCTGCCTCGAGGGTTAAAGTTCTGTTTTTGATTATTGGCTAGTGGCTGACCTCTCTCCAAATTCCTTCTCTTGAGAAAGCGTTCAACTTGCTAACCTCTCACTTTCAACTCCTTCCAAGTTTTAGAGGGCACAACCCCCATGACCTCTAATACATCCAACGACAAGTTATTATGACACGTCTGTAGGATGAACTCTTCTGTGAGCGGATCTCTGCAGTTTACCGCTTTGTTCCGGAATCGTTTAACGAAGACGTCAACTGATTCTCCACCTTTCTGCTTCTCGTCCAGCAGGGTACCAATAGAAACCTCTGTGTCGTCGTCGAAGAAATTAGTGAGGAACAATTCTTCCATATGTCCCCAGCTAGTGATGCTTCTGGGTTTCAGGCGTCGGTACCAATCGAAGGTAGGCCCACGGAGGGTTCCTACGAATGACCGAACCATCAGGGCTTCATTTCCTGATATCGCGCCGAGATGCGACTTAAAATAAATCAAGTGCTGAGTTGGTGAACCCCTGCCCTCAAAAGGAGTAAAGTTAATCAAATTAAATTTTGAGGGATAAGGAATTAGATCCCACTCCCTCAGGTACGGGTATGGAATGCCCGTTTTCTTCACTTCTTGGACTGTCATCAGAGCGCTGACTTTGCTCTCGAGATCTTGCATCTTCTTGTCTTCTTCCTCATCCTTCTTCACGTAGATTTGAGAAGGTTGAGTGGCCGATTTTGACGGACCGCTTCCAGAATTGTCTTTATCGGGAGGAGGATCAGCAAAGATAATCTCATCTTCTTTATCATCGTCTGCAGCTATACGCACAGGTATAACGTTACGTTGACTGGATTCTGCCTTCTGGCTCGATTCCGGTTGATGTTGTTAAGCTTGCAAATCTCGCATCTGCTGCATCGTCAACTCCATCTCTGTTTTGATTTCAGCTCTTATCTCTTCGCGTTGTTTGGCTAACGCTTCCTGCAATATCTGAGCCAGCTGATCTGGTGTGATTGCGAAAGACTCTCTGACTCGCCCAACACTAGACGTGGTATCGTCTGAAGCAATGGCGAAACATGTATCTGACAATTCCTCATCTGAAGATAGTCCTTCGTGCATTCTTTTGTAGTCTCGACGTCGACTAGCTCTTCGTTGTAACCGCGACATTCTTTGAGATAAACCCCGCTCAACTCTCCCTTCCAGAGAGAAATCAGGGTCAGGGTTGACTAATAGCTGTTTTCCTCTGCCGGTCATGTTAATAGTGACCTCAGGGAATTCATTTTGCCGCATTGCAGGTTTCCTCTGGTTGAAACGTCTCACTTTGGACTTTGACGCTTCGGTCGAAAGTCTTTGAAATACGGAAACTCGTTTTGACTTAGTTTCTGAGCAACCGCATTCCGTCAGCACTGCCTTAATAAGTCTCTCGCAAGCGCAATGAGACTCATCTTCTCGGACAATTCTCTTTCGTGATCTGTTATTTTGATAGTACAGCTCATCATTATTGTGATTTGAGCAACCTATCTTTTGTTTGGGAACCTTGTTAACATGCACAGGACGATTATTTGTCGTTTCTGGGCGATCCAAGGTTAAATTTTTAAATCCACCCCCTTGCGGGTGTGGAGTCTTCATAGGTCCTAAACGAGAATGAACTGGTATTCTCTCGTTTTGGACTGGAGTAATTCTGACAGGAGGGTGTTTACGACCCCCTGTATGAGAAACCACTAAGGGTTTATTTGCTGGATTTGATTGTTCTTTGACTAGGGCTTTGCCTCGATCGTCAACCGAAGGACCGAGGCAATCTGCCATTGTGATTTTAAATTTAGATAAATCTGGGCTAACCCAGGGTTTTGGTGGTGATGCAGTAGACGGGCCTGGAACGGATGTTTGCGGCGTCTTCGGCATCCAAATTCTACGGTTCTTTGGTGGCTTTTCAGACACCACCTCCTTCTTGATTCCTTGTGCTTGTTGGCAAAGAGCGCGAGCACGGGCGGCCTTCACCTGACGCCTCTGTATACGTTCCTTAAGGGTTGAACGAGCCCTTTTGACAAGGGTCCATTCCTCCGTCGTAAGCTTTGCAGAAATATGATTATTTTGCTGTTGAGGCAACTGAGTCATTTTCTGTTTCCTCGACTCTAAGTCCGCATAGTAATGGACCCCGTCGGTTTGTTGTATGGCCTTAGCCAATTGTCGAGCGTGGTGCTGGCGCTGTCTCTGACGAGCTCTCTTTGTCAGCACCGGTGAGCTATGATTCAACGATTCCTTAACTGGTGCGGAGTCACTTGGAGCAGAGATGTTGCAGGTAGATTCCTTAACAACAGTTGGGCAAGAACTTTCACCTGCGGTCTTCATCGGAATTGAAGACTTGGGAACTTTCTTGGAAGAGGAAATCCTCCTGCACTTGCACGGCGAGGAAGATTTTGAAGACGATGATGACATGTACTCCTCGAATTTTGCCTGATCGAATTCATATTCGATCTCTTCAGTGACTATGATCTTGATCGGTTGCGACACCACAGCCTCGGCAGCGAGGCCGCTGGCTCCCACTGTGGTCGCCAGTTGTTTTCGCCAAAAGTTAGGTTTGCTGTGGAATTCATTATATCTTCGTTCGATTACAACAAATTTAAAGAAATAGTCTTTTTATAAGACCTCTTTTACACAACAAATAGAAAATTACAACTCTTGAGAAAATAATACAGAAGTCGTTTATCGAATCCTGTTTTTGTGGGACTTTGCCTGTGCCGGGAGCGCTTTAGCTTATGGACCGCCGAATCACAGATCGTGAAGGGGGTTTACTGATTCTTCCTTTGTTTATCGAAGTGAGAATTTGAAACGAAGATCTTATCAAAGTAAGATAGTCGTTCTTCTTAAGATCAAGTCAAAGCTCGAACTCAAGGAAATCCAAGAACAATTGTGTCTGCTCTCTCTCTGCTCTGAATTGCTCAGTATTATGCTCTCCTCGTCAGAAATGACCCTAGGGGGTATTTATAGCCTCTAGGGTACATAACACAACAAAACGAAGAAGTTAGCTGGCGAGATAGTGTTTACTGTCTCGCTGACCGAGACAGTGTTTACTGTCTCGCTAGCCGAGACAGTGTTTGCTGTCTCGGCCCGCGAGACAGTAAATACTATCTCGGAAAACGAATATTCCTGGCAGTTTTTGCTGTAACTGCCTTCCCACGTTTCAAACTCCGTTATTTTAGCAGTTATTCACGTGATTTTCACCCACGATGTTTTCCACGTCCTTTGGCAGTTAATGGACACGTGTGTGGCAGTTATAAAGGTGGTTTTTGACCATTTCAACACTGTCTCGCTACGAGACAGCAAATACTGTCTCGCTGGCGAGACAGCATACACTGTCTCGCTGCGAGACAGCAAACACTGTCTCGCTGGCGAGACTGTTCATATCTGTCTTAATTTTTCTTCTAAGACAGTATGAAGTGATTTTTGAGTGATCTTTTCTATGTTTGGGATATCTATTAGCATTTTTGACGCCTACACTATAAAGCTAGCCTTATAAGACGAACCTCACTGCATATTGAGGCTCGTCCAATCAGATGAACCTCGCTATGCAGCGAGCTTCGTCGTCCACATGAGATTTAGTTGTAACGGCTCTGAAGACTTAGTCAGCCACATCGGCTAATCTTCAGGAGCACGTTACGATACGCGCTGATTTGGAGGAGGTAGTTACGCCCCTCTACCCGTGATCTTAGCACGTCGGTTACGTGCTTAAACCCTATAAATAGCTATGGATGGCTATAGAGAAAAAGTTGATTGGTTCGAACTTCTAAAGCTTTAGATAATCATCGGAGATCAGAGCTCCCGCGTATAGATCTGGAATTCAAACCTCGATTCTAGTAGTCTAACGAACGTCAGAAGCTCTAGAAATCTTGTTCTGATCGTCAACGAGAGGTTATCTCGACTCAAGCATCGGGGGAAGCATCCTTTCGCCACCAAAAACCCACGCTAAACAAGGAGGAGCTGGATTAATCTTCTCTTCATCTGTAATCGAGAGAGAGTGTGAGTGATTGTAAAGGTTTCGTACCAATTGATCGAACCTAGTTTTCTTAAAATAAGAGAATCAATCCCAGTCAATTTTTCGACCCTACAGTGGGCTAAACTTCATGAGTACGTTACACCCCATTAACCAACGTAGGTTGAATTGGAGGAGGCAGTTACGCCCTCTACCCATAATTTTAGCACGTCGGCTACGTGCCGAAACTCTATAAATAGCCGCAAGCAGTTATAAAGACGGGACTTTTGGAAGATTTTTGGGCGATCGCGTGAAGAGAGTTTAGTGTCTGCATTCTCATGATCTAAGCCACCATCAAAAGCTTTTGTGATTTTGATCTGATCGTCAAAGGGAAGCAATCTCGACTTGAGCATCGAGAGAAGCATCCTTTCGCCATCAAGAACCCACTTTTAAACAAAAGAGAAGTCAAATTAATCTTCTCTTCCTCTGTAATCGAGAAAGTGAGTGATTGTAAAAGGTTCTTACCAAGTGATCGAACATATTTCTTAAAACAAGAAATCAATCAAACTTCAACTTTTCGGCCCTACAATAATAAATAAAATATCTTATATAATAATATAATAACATATTAAATACCAATATTTAATACGCTAATAATATATTGTATAATAAATAAATATTAATAAAATATAAATAATTAATAAAAACAATAATAAAGTTATTGAAAATAAATAATGATATAATAATATACTATACAATAGTATAATCACTATAATATTATTAACTTTTTTATAAATAAATTGTAATAAATTAATAATTATAAAATATTATATAATAGTAACATATTTAATAATAGCACAACAATATAATAATAATATTATAAAAACATATTGTATATTAATGTAATATAATATATAAAATATTAATATATTATGCAATAAATAATATAAATTTATTATAAAGTAAATTAATTTTTAATAATAAAATAATTTATTACTAATAAATGTTAATGTAAAAATAATATGAATATAACTCATTATGTACAATATAATATTATAATACATTATACAATATTATATTTCATTATATTTAAATACTATAATAATATAAACTAAATATTATAATATTTTATTTATAATATATTTTATTATAATTAGTATATAATATATTAATAATATGTTTAATACTAATTTTATAATGACTCAAACTAGTGTTAACCAAAAATACTTAACATGGAGTTTTGAAAATATTTTAAGGGAAAAACACAACCCTATGGTTTCTTTTTACAAAAACACATAAGGAAAACATTATAGTAACCAAACGAAACCTAAGAACTTTACATATATACAAAGCGTTGCACTATTTTCCTAATTGAAGATAATATATATTTCAAATCAGTAAAAAAATTCATATATTGTCAGACCTCAAAGAACAATACATGAATTTAATACGATAAACTTTTGTTATATTTTACAATAGTGTCGTGGAATTTAGTGGAAGTAACTAACGTATGAATATCTGCTTGACTCTCGTACAGCTATCATGAAGTTTTACGTATGAAGCTATCGTATTTTGTTTTGATATAATATAATATGTTATTGGCTAATAAAGAAAATGAGTTCATAAAATCTTATCCATATTCCCTTTATTTTATTTCAAGAGTATTTCTTCCATTGTTTATATTTGTATTAGAAGGAACACGGAGCTCCGATTGGATTAAACTAGCCCTGTCCAAAAAGCCCGCTGGCCCGGGTCCGGGTCGGAACCTGGCCCGACCAGGGATCAGCCCGGAAACCCGAGCCAGACCCGGGCCCGGGGTCCGGGTCCCCTCGCTGGCGCTCGGCCCGACCCGGCCCGGCCCGGAATAATTCCTGCTGGGCAACGAAACCTGGCCGGGTGGCCCGGACCCGGAGCCCAGCCCGCCCGCAACGGTCACCCTTGGTGACTGTTGCGGGCAAAAATCCAGGCTGGGCTAGGGTGGCCCGACCCGGCCCAGCGAAAAGGGTCACCAAGGGTGACCGTTTTCACCAAACGGTCAGATTTGTGACCGTTTGGCCGGGTCGGACCGGCTTAGTCAAAGCGGTCATTTTTTGCATTTTGACCGTTTTGCCCCTTAAAACGGTCAAAAAACGACTATTCGGTGAGGTTTTTTGGTCCTTTACTTAGAAGACTGCCTCTATAAATAGAGGGGTTTTTTTTACTTATTCTCCTCACATCAAAACTCATCTACTTCTCTCTAATACTCTCTCATACAATCTTATAACCTCTTATACTTTCTAATCCTTTCATCAAATGGCTTCTGATCTGATTATGAAAAGCAAAATCTATCTCCTACCGATATTAAAATGAGTCATCCTACAACAACATCTACTCCTCCTACCGATCCTACTAGTGGTAATCCCGAATTCGGTGGCAACAAATCTACACCAAGAGCTCCTAAAAGGCCGAGAGATCCGATGTGTGAAATGTTTTTGAGAAGATAGACGTCACCAAGGATGAACATGGTAGGATCCTCACCCAGAAGGATAAATGTGCGTTGTGCGGCCAGACTTTCCAAGCCCATCATAAGAGCGATACCAACCACCTCAAATGTCATATAAAAAAATACAACAAAGGCCATACTCCTCAAGGTGATATTCGACAATCTATGATTTCCTAATTCTCCTCTTCTGGTAGTCTCAGTACTTGGAATTATGACGCTGTCTAAGCAAGAAAATACGTCATCAGATTTATTATTATTAAAATATTCATTTTAAATTAGTAGAAGATGATGAATTTGAAGATTTGTTTAGAGATGGTTATTTTCCCGATTTTTAAAAAAATTCTCGTCAAACCTGTCAACGTGATATTTTAAAACATTATCAAACGGAACAAGGAAAAATAATTTCTTATTTTAAAAACTTAAACTGTAAATTTTTTTAACTTCTGATATTTGGACATCTGGAGCACAAACAGGTTATTTATGTATCACAACACACTGGATTGATGAAAATTAGCAAATGTTTAAAAGAGTTGTGTCTTTTATTGCAATTGAAGAGTCACATATTGGTATTAATGTAGCCAATTTAATAGTTGAAGAACTTATGAAACTAGGAATTGATCAAAGAATATTTTCTCTTTCACTAGATAATACAAGTAATAACAATATAGCTGTAGATTTTTTCAAAATAACTCTGTCATTGCTCTGTCATGGTGAACTTTTTCATATTAGATGTATATACCATATTTTAAATTTAATTGTTCAAAGTGCATTTACTGAAATTAAACCCATGATAGAAAAAGGTAGAACAGTTGCTTATATGCATACTGCTTCTGAACAAAGACTTAAAATATGAAAACAAATGTGTAAAAGAAAATATATTAAGGCTAGACTAGTTCCAAAAGATGTTGATCATAGGTGGAATTCCACCTATGCAATGTTAAGTGTAGCTATAGAATATAAAGAAATTATAAATGATTTTATAAATTATTTTGTTTCTAGTTTAGCTCTGGTAGCTCTTATGGAATAACTGAAGATGAATGGACAATTATATGTAATTTAAATGAGATGTTACAAGTTTTTTATGATGTTAATATGTTATTATCTGGTTGTTATTATCCAATTATTACTTTAGCTGCTTTATAAATTTTAAATATTCAAAAAATTTAACAAATATCATATGAATGATACTTTTGGAAGTATAATTTTTCAAATGGAGAGCAAATTTAATAAGTATTTTAGGTCTATTCCTTATATTTTTGGTTTGGGGGTTCTTATTGATCTATGTTTGAAGGATATTGGCCTTCGAAGTTTGTTACAATCATTGTATGGTGGACATGTTATAGACTTAGATGATGGATCCAGCATTACTGCTGCTTCTCATCATTTAGCTATTAGAAATTATTTTCAAACCTTATATGATGAGTACGCAGCTAGACATGGTGTAGCTGCACAACAGTCTGCAGCTTCGGCGCCTTCGAGCTCAAGCCGAGATAAAAGTGTAAGTTTTGATAGGCATGCAATGGTAGCTGAGCTAATTTGTGGGTCTGGACTTGGATCATCGTTGGAGGTTTCTGAAATAGATGTATATTTATCTGCTTCTTTAGTTAATGTCAAGGAAATGCTTTAGATTACAATGGTGGAGAGTATATGGATCAGTTTCATATCCTATATTTTCCACTATGGTTCGTGACTTACTAACAGTGCATGTTTCGATGATAGCTTTAGAATCCGCCTTCAGCACAGCAGGACGTTTGATTGATAACCACGAGACATGCTTAGATCCGTATACTGTACAAGCGATGATGTGCTTACAAGATTGGTGGATGTACGAGAAACGAACGTAAGACATCGATCAGATGGCTGAAATTGAAGATAAATTTGAAGAGTTGGGACTAGCAAATAGATATAAAGATTAAACAATACTCATCAAATTGTAATTTTTATTTCTTAGCTTTAAATTTGTAATGAATTATTTTAGAAACAGTTGCAAATGATAGTGATATAGGTGAGTAGGTGCCAAACTAGTTGAGATGTACTCATCTATTGTGATGCAACGAATTCCGAAATAAATTTATACTTGTAAAAGATTTACTGATTATTAATAAAGAAGTTATTTTTATTATCTTTTATTTTTATAATTTTTTGTATTTGTAATTTATGTCATTTCAAGTTATTAATAATATGATTGTTTTTATTTTTATTTTCTATAATTTTCTGTAATTTTTATGTATATTTTAAACTTTAAAGAGATTTTAAAAATTTTTAAAAAAATAAAAAAACCAAAAAACCCGGGCCGGACCGATCAGGCCCGGGCTCAGGTTTTGCCCGACCCGGGCCCGGTTTTTCGGGCCGGGCCGGTCCGGATGGACATAACTAGATTAAACGGATTACAATAAGCGAATCGATAGATTATCAGTGATATAATTTGATTTTAGAACACATTCGCTTTGATCTATAAGGAGCAACATCAAATCAGAATCAATTGAACTGACTATTCTCTCAATTCTCTAAAAATCCTTTTTTTTTCATTTCTTCTATCCAGGGGCGTAGCTAGGGCAGTCTTGCCCTGGGCAGCTGCCCAGGGCAAGAAACTGCCCCACTTCACCTCCCCCTCCCGCCTTCCCTCGCTTCCCTTCTTCTCCGGCCACTTCACCTCCCTCTCCCGCAGATCTAACCTCCTCTGTCTCATCTTTCAGGACCTCCATCTCAACAATCCCCAACCCTCCTCCCTCTCCCGCGCCTCCCTCCTCTCCCTCACCAAGCTCCTCTCCCTCCTCCGTCGCTTCAAGTCCCTCACCGCCGACCACCTTTATTTTTCGCCCAGGGCAAAAAATATTCCTGGCTACGCCACTGCTTCTATCAGCACACAATTTTTTTTTCTTCTCTATTTTCCTTATTCTTTAATATTCTCGCTCATTTGCATCTTTTTGTTTAGTCAATTCTTGTTAGTTTGATTAGGCACGATTCGGTTTGCAAAAAGGTCCAAAGCAGACCCCTGCATATAAAAAGCAAAGACTATTTCGATATCTTAGCGGGTCCAAACCCGAACCCAGAAGATCTCATGCCTCACCGTGCGGTCAGCGCACCATATTCCACCGCCGCCAGCTGTACCACTTTTACCGCGAAATGTCATTCTCGTAATAAATCTGCAAAACCATGCCTAGTTTCCAACAGCAGTTACTAAAAAGAGGAGCCTCAGTGGAAATTGAACGGGATGGGCACTTACAAGAGAGATCCCAGCATCAACAGATCGAAAAAGAAAAAAAAGAAAAAAAAAAGCAAGAATCAATTAGAAAAAAAAACCGAACTTTTTTCAATCGCAATAGAAAACTGGGGCGAATTAGGGCTCAAAATGCCGCTATTGGGAATCCCACTAAGCCCTTTTCTAGGGTTTCACTCTTTCCCGGGGGTTTTATGCGTTTAGGGTTTTGATCCTGGTCCAGTTTCAGTTTCAAAAGCGGAAAATTTCTTCGAAATTTGATTTCGATATGGGCTTTGACCAAGGGATCATGCCTTCAACGCTGCAGAATCGAAACATGCTCTCTTTTCAATCAGGGAGTGGGTATAGCAATCCACAGGGGATGGCAGGTCCTGTAAATTTGGGGAATTCTGGTTTGTTCTTCACTGGAAACCCTAGCTTGGTGAATAATAGCATAGCTGCTGTTGGGGGTCAAGCTGGGGCTTCGTCGAGCAATACGCAGCTCGAACCAGTTCCCGGGATCAGGCAGGATTCTGGGTTGTCGCCGGAGTGGACTTTTGAGGAGCAGAATATGCTGAAACAAGGGCTTATTAAGTATGTCCTTGATTGCAATTTTAGTTATGTTTATGCACATATAGTTGCATCATACGTTGAATTGTTTATGGTAATTGTGACATAGGTGCAACAATATCGGTATTATTATTTTGATGGATGCCATGGTTGTAGTGAACTAAATAAGTCATATCTAAGACGAATGAGATCAGGCGCAGATCCAAGGGCTGTGTGGAGTTGTCCGAGTTAAAAGTTATGGCCCGTGCAAGTTTCACCCTCTGTGCATGTTTCCAGCTAGCTACTGATTTGTTTTGATTTTCTCTCACTAAGACGTGTATCTCAAGCTATACATCACCGAATCGAGTTCGGTTTGTTTCTATAGATTTGTGACAAAGAGACAGACACTCCTATATGCTCAAAATTGACAAGGAGACGGACACTCCCATATGCTCAATTGATTTTAGCTTCTGATATTTTCGCAGGATTACTTGTGATTAACTTGTTGTCTTGCTCTTTTCACTTTCGAACTTGATTCTAACTTTTTGTAACTTGTATACAACTTCTCAAACACATATTAAACTAGTATGAAGGTTTGTTATTTATTAAACTAAGTCAATTGTACAGACATGGTCCTAACAAAAATTTGTGTCTTTTCATCTGCCGAGACTCCAATCCTGATTCCTAAACTCAAACTCTAGGCCCAAACTGTGATTAGCATTTCTTGCATTTTGTTAGGTGATTTTTGGTATTATGAGGAGTCATTTTTCCATACTAAATTGCTCATCCATCCAGATGTTTTTTTATTATGAACAACTCAATTGATAAAAGCTCCCTAAAAGAGCAATCACCCAATTTTCGTGACTTTTGTCAAATGAATATTGATGCTTTTTGATTCGTTTCCAAATTCTTAGACAAGATATGTCAATGAAGGGTCTTGCATAAAATGTTGTAAGGCCAATTATTAGGGAGTAAAGCATACTTTTCTGGTCATGTAGTGTAAAACTGATGCAGTTGAGGAGGCATCAGTCGCGAAATTGTTCCATTGGTCTAAATAATAAACTGGAAATCTGTAATTCAGTGAGCAGCAGTTGTGATATAGTTCCATTGCTCAAGATGATGGATTAAGTCAGAGGTTCTCAATTTCCCATACACGAGATCGTAATCAATTTTTTTCTCACTTTCTACTCCTTGCTTACAGTTCATTGAACTGGCTTTTAAAATTCAACTAATTGACACTGATGCTGTTCTCATAGGGCATTCTTCCTGTTTCTCCTCTTTAATCACGTCATATGACATGCAATGCATTCTTTCCCTAATGGAACAGTGTGCTAGCATTAGACTGTTAATACAATTATTTCTTTTGTCCTTGGCTCACACGTTGTTTACTTCATGTTTCCAGATATGCTGGTGAACATGGTATGATGAAGTATATCAAGATAGCTGCAATGATGCGTCGGAAGACTGTAAGGGATGTTGCTTTGAGGTGCCGGTGGCTAGCTGTGAGTTATTATATATAACTTATTTGATGGCATGCAGTTTGATTTCGTCCTTCTTTTTATTATCTGAAATTATTCATTTGGTTCCAGAGAACATTAAACGTAGTCACTGCTATCATGCTATGACATCATCTGTTGCATTTATGAATAACATCATTGATGGCAATCATGGCATGCAGAACCATTTATCTTGATCCATCCTTGCATATTTCAATATGCATTGCAAATGTTTCCTATAAAGTGCTAAATGGAAGTATTAAATGACATAGTAATTTTCAATATGGCAGTAACTAGAAGCATTTGATGCTTCCTGTTCAGTGAATTCAATAATATGATTGTGAAAAACTTATGCCCCACAGATTCAACACTGATGATTCAACATTCTTGTTGTGAAACCAGAGCAAGTTTACATGTATTCTTGATGATTGCAGTTAATGATTTATACATGCATATGGTGAGGCTCCTCAACAAAGGATATGGAGTTATGGACCCATGATTAGATGAGGCTCTTCGTATCAGTAGAGGCTCCTCAATGAAGGATATGAGGCCATGATTAGGTGAGGCTCTTTGTATCCGTTGAGGCTCCTCAATGAAGGATATGAACCCATGCTTAAGAAAAAAAAGGGAAGTTGTAGGCTTCCTAATTCTGTTTGAAAGAAAAATAATAAGTATGATAAGGCAGAGGGAGTTTTGCTGAAATGTGAAGCTTTGGAGACCATGATGTGGAGACCCGAGTTCCATACAGACTCTTTTCATCACTAAGCATGCGGATCAATAAGCCAGGAACAAACTATGCGTGGTATTCAGTTAGCCTAAGAGATTGTTAGATTTCCTTAGCCTTAGTAGTTGGCGGCTTGGCGCATTATACCTAATTTTAGTAACACCAAAAATCTAAAGCATATAAGTTTTATAATTCTTTCAGAAGATGTCTAAAGATGCCTCTGCATACTTTCAATGACCAAAACGGAATGAGGCTGATGGGAAGAGTAACTGCCTTCTGGGAGAGTGAAGAGCATGAGAAATGTTTTTGCTACAATCTGTTGGTAGACCCTTCATGTAAGAATACAGAGAGAGATTTGTGAATTAGCTGCCTGAATTTGATTTTTTTGACTTCTCAATCTTTCTGCCAAGTATCAGAATGATAAATTGAGAACTCAGGTGACAATCAGGCTTAACCTTTGGCCTGCAATGATACAAACTTAACGCCTCATGGTCAGTGAGAATCAGAAGTACTGGGCGGCTCTCTTTGGGCCCATTCACAAAGTGCTATTCTCAAGCCCATGCATGAAGTTCATGTGTATCACCTGCAGAAGAAATGAAGGAAAAACATATAAGATGGAAGATCACCTGTTTGTCATCTAGTGAGATACATGGCTAGTGCATTGCATACTCTGAGGAAGACCCTCAGAGCCTTTCCAAATGAGCATGACGATGTATGTCTTCTAACCAAGGGAAAGTACTCAGTATATTAGCTTCGTGCAATAATTTATACTTTCTAGATACTAAAGGTAGTACTCATCATCCGTGAGATATTGGGTAGTATAGTGTCCTTGACCGATTGACTCATTGTAATTTTGCCAATTTAATTTTCGTGGTAGTCCTCATCCAGAGTTGGTCCTTTTTTTTATTATCATACTTATTAGTTGTTTATGAAAATATGTCTCTTATGAGTTGTGACTGTTTGTATTTTTTATTGTGGCATCAAGTAACACAAAAATGCCAAAATTTCCCTTTTGTATGAACATGCTTACTGATGATGACACCACTAGAATATTGCAGTGGCATTTGAGCTCTTGCTTCAATGTCTGGCTGTCAACAGGGTTATGCTACTTTTTATATGCTAATAATGCTACACAATTCTCTCATGTTTCGGGCGAACTCGGTGTTGAACACTGCATGATTTCCCCCCTTCCAAATGCTGTTTACAGACGATATTTGTAACTATATTGGATTTGATTGTTTACTTAAGTTTCTTTCTTTCTTTCTTTTTTCCCTCTTTTGGTTGTGTGTGTGTGGGTGGGTGGGTGGGTGTGGGGGGGGGGGGGGCCTTTAGTTGAATAGCTTCCTTTCACGTGCAAGTTAATTTCTTTAGCACCTTTTGTCATTTGTTGCTTTCTGTGACATTAAATGTAAATAGTTGCTTGCCTTACTCAATTTGAGAAAGTATTCATCTTCTAAGATGTTGTGTACCATGGAAGCAGGAAAACAGCAAGCGGCGAAAATTAGAAGACTATTATGCAGGAAAAAGAATGTACAGTGGGAAGGTACTTATCTTTCTAGCTGGGTTTTTTTATACCATAATGCCACTTTTTCCTTAGCTTCCAATTAACTCATATAGTCATAATACAAACTTTTAGTTGCTCATCTATTCAAGTATCAAGGATGGGAGCCTTCATGATGCATGTTCTTATTTTATTCAGGAAAAAATGGTGGATTCTTGCTCAAGCGGAAACAGATATGTGGTCAACCAAGGCGCCTCTGCGTCTTATTCTCCAATGATGCACCAGGGGAACCAGAATGATCTATTTTCACCTGAAGGTTGTTAGACCATATCTCTCTAATTTTCAGAAGGTTTAAGCTGTTTCACATTTGCATAATATGGAATTTAATTAATTTGAACTTTTGCTTATCTATATAGTATTTTCTCCTTCACTGGTGATGATTTTTAATTATGCATTTCTTTCATGTTTTTCTTTATTCAAAATTAGGTTTTTAAAATTGAATTCAATACATATATACCAGCACATGGAATATCGTTTTTGGATCTATGGTTAGTTTTAACCTTTACAACATTGAATAATATTACTGTAAACATAATCTAATGAAATTCTTTAGTATGCGTGATAACGGGTTGGAAAGCAAGTTACAGATATAAACTTTTAGATCTTGGTGCCAGTTATAACTGTTATAATTATTGTTCTTTCTTAGTACAATTCTCTGTAGCCTCTTGGTAAATACACAGAGGCACTTAAATTTAAGCAAATATCGTTTTTGGATCTATGGTTAATTTTAACCTTTACTGCATTGTATAGTGTTACTGTAAACATAATCTAATGAAATTCTTTAGTATGCTTGATAACGTGTTGGAAAGCAATATGGATATAACCTTTTAGAACTTGGTACCATTTATTACTGTTATAATTATTATTCTTGCTTAGTACAATTCTTTGTAGCCTCTTCACTGTTGTGCCTTTCCTTGGCACTTAAATTTAAGCAAATGGAAGAGAACATGAAGGATGAAGAAACTTTTCACTGCACCAAATCACACAATATAGGATGGAGAATTAGTTGAGAAAAGTAACTCAATCACATACTGTATTAAGTGCTTTGGGTGTATGTTTACTGTGTTGCTCCATAAGACGCTAGTGCCATGGTTGAAGGTTCTTAAGCCATTTAACGAACTGCTGCATAAAGAGATGAGGGACTTCAGTGCTACATGCCCATATTTGTGATCTGTCAATGCAGAAGATGGCATTACCTCTATTCACAACTTCTTCATATTAAATTAGAGTTATAAAGTTAATGCGGCCCTTTTTGACTCCTTGGACACAAAATATCTCAATGTGTTCTATATACGGGGACAAGCCTACTTGATATCTTAAGCCATAGTATGTCCAAGTATATCTTGCTATATATGTATAACTCGTTTTCCCACTAAACACTTGGTGTCCATTAGTGTCATTTACGGTCACATTTCCCTATGTCAGAACTTTGTTTTGGAGATCTACAAATTTATCTTGAGATAACAAAGTGTGCTTTATATCAGTAGCTTTTACTTTGGCAAGGTTAATGCACCAGTTTTCTTGTCCAAAGGTTTTTCTGTATGTAAATCCAAGTTAACAAAATATAAAAAATTATGTAACATATTTGTATATTATCAAGCAAGCACATGTATAGGTCTGACCTCATATGCTGGGCTTTGGGGAACAGCTATGTCGATTCAACTGTGTGTTAACTTGAATATAGCAACAAATTTTTGCGTCCGAACAATATCTTCGTGTTACATTCATATAGATCTTATGGAACTTGGCACACTTCTACTCCAAATTTTGTTTTCTTTCTGTGAAAGGCCTCTTATTTTATGATGTTATAGTACTTTTAACTGCCTCAAATTGATCAGTTGCGCTTGTTGCCCTTTTGCTTATATCATTTTTGCGTTATACAGTTCCAGCTCTGGATGGTGCGACTCAGCAGCTTGTGGATGAAAACAATCAGATGCTTCATCAGATTTCATCTAATCTTGCAACATACAAGGTGTGTAGGTCTAAATTATCATGCTATTATAAATTGAAGGAAAACGTAGGAGGAGGTCACTTGATTGTTCATGATTTCCTGTGAACCCTTAGGTGTTGTGCGGTGCCGACTTAGTTCTTTGAATGCACGAAGAACAAATGAAAGCTAGTATACAGTGGTCAATTGGTATAGAGGTTAACATTAAATTGTGGGCACAACAAGGGTCGCAATAAGAGTGTCAATGAGGTAACCCTAGAGAAAGCTCCTCCTGCTGCAACTTAACAAACCAGAATAAGAGTGAGGAATGAAAGGATATTCTTAACTATGACCTCTGAAATAATGTTGCGATTTACAGAGCATTGTCAATCACCACTGCCAGCAAGGGTTCTCTTTGCTCTAGGTCCAAACTGTCAGTAAGGGTCTCACTTTGCACAGCTAGGGTTGCAATAAGAGTTTCAATGAGGTAATCGTAGAGAAAGCTTCTTCTGCTATAAATTAATAAACCAAAATACAGGACACTAAGAGAGCATGTTATATGTAACACGAACATGAGATATACTGATTTCCTCAGCTCGAAGGGTTACCATTAATATCTTTTTTCCCCCTGGAAACAAAAGGAAAGTTAATGGCTAAAGTAAACTAAAAGTAGAAGGGTTAACCAATTATTTCTTTCATGGACCTGAGGATTCCAATACTAGTAATGATGGTATGGAAATGTAACTCACCATACAAACTATCCTCAGTTCATAGCTCGTCGTTGGACCTGATAATATCTCTTTGTTGCTCAAAAATAAGTGTATCGTTTTTGTAAGTTTCGACTCGTTCCAAACTACAAAAAGTTTTGCCATCTGATATGATACCCTCTAATTGCAATTACTCTGTACAATACTGCTATTCATTGTAATCATTCTCTAGTATTTATTAGTCATTGTTATCGTTCTCTATATTTTACTTTTATTTAAAGCATTCTAGGAAATATATATAGGGCATGTTCTGTGCTAAATATTTTGCTCCTCTATCTGGTCTTAACTGATGGCCTTTAGTTATTCTCTTTTTCGCTTTTTCGTTCTGTATCTAGAGAAGGTGTATGATTCTTTGGAACTTTTACCAATGCAGGTACAACAAAATATTGATTTGTTCTGTCATACAAGAAACAATATCACAACCATCCTAAATAAGTATGACTTTGTTCAACTTTTCTTACGGTCCTATGGGGAAACCCAGCAGTTTCGCACATTTGTTCTTCTTGTGGGTGCTGTTTATTGTCTCTAATATGTCATTTTTGTTAATCTTTATGCAGCATGAGCAATATGCCTAGCATAATGAGTCAGATGCCTCCTTTGCCTGTGTCAGTAAATGAAGAACTTCTTAGTGCTCTTGTATCCTATCGAAATCAGGTAAGCTTCCTCCTGTTCTGAAATTTACTTGCAAAGTTGTCAAAATTCAGTTATCTTATTGTTGATTACTTCTATTTAATTGCTTTTAGGAAATACAATAAAAAAAACTGTTCTTTGTACATAAAGGACCCTAACTTATTTCCCACATCTTGTGCTTTCTTGTAGTAATGAGATTGTTTGTCTAAACTGTAATTGTGATCATCATCATCGTCGTTGTCATCATTACCATCACTGTTGTTTTATTTTTGAACCAATACTGTAGTTTGGACTTGGACTTGGAACGATCAATAACCTATTGCTATAGCTTTCCCTCTGAGCCAGGCTTCAAGGCTCCAATTTTGAAATTAGAGATTTTATTTCTACTTTATTTTTTAAATTGTACTTTTTTCAATAAGCTCTTTTATACTTATTAATAAACTCTTCATCGGCGGACTAAAGATAGTAGTCACAAGTCC
Organism: Asparagus kiusianus; assembly: GCA_022839385.1. NCBI lineage: Eukaryota > Viridiplantae > Streptophyta > Magnoliopsida > Asparagales > Asparagaceae > Asparagus > Asparagus kiusianus. The sequence continues at coordinate 215,355 of BQKN01063651.1, forward strand.
TCTGAATTCATGCATGCCAGAGGTTGGTGAATGTTTATACATTGATAATTTAAATCAAATTTAGAAGACTTGGATTTTATTGTATAAATTGTTGTACACTTCTAATTATAGTAGATACTAATGTCTAGGAATTTGAGGGAATTCGTCAGTGATTATAGTAAGGGATTTTTGTTTTTAGGTCCATTTATTTACCTAGCTTTATCTTTAAACCCAAGTATTATAAGTTGTATCTTTAAACCCAACTTTCTTTTTGTATTTATCTTTAAACTCAATTTCCTTATATAGGGGGACCCACATATGAGAGTATTATATTTTGGAATTGGGTTTAAAGATAAATACAAAAAGAAAGTTGGGTTTAAAGATACACCTAATAATTCTTGGGTTTAAAGATAAAGCTAGGTAAACAAATGGACCTAAAAACAAAAAGTCCTTATAGTAATTAATATACATAAATGTCATTTTTATGAAAGCAGACATGAATTATAACATAATTTATTGTTTCTAGCATCTTCACATCTAAAGCATAGGTGGAAGTTTCTTTATCTTGCAGTTCTCTGTTATAAGCTCCAAGCCCTATCATTGCAGAGATTGAAGAGTTTGTTATGATGATAGGCCTTTTAGAGAGCAGAGAGTTGCTCTCTTGTTTGTCACGGCAAAAAATATATATATAGGTGTTTATTATAACGCTGCCTTTTTGAAGCCATGTCGTCCGGTCCATACTCCCTAGGTAAAGCATTGACCTAATTTGCACGGAGGAGTAAAAACTATCTATAATATGTAGAATGCTTTACTTCAGATATTAATACTCATTTGCTCCCTAGGTAAAGGATTGACCTAATTTGCACGGAGGAGTAAAAACTATCTATAATATGTAGAATGCTTTACTTCAGATATTAATACTCGTTTGCTCGTCTTAGTAACAACAAAATTAAGGTGTATACAATAATTCTAATTATTATTGCGGTGTATTTTCTTCTATCTTTCTAACGATACATTTAACTCAGTGAAGCTCGCTTTGTGATCTTTGAATCCGAAGAGCTCATTACCGTTAACTTTTCTCTTGAAGGCATTCATGTTTAGTGGCCCTGGCATCAATTTGGAGCAGCAGACAAAACATGATCACCAATGATAGGATGTGCTCAAATTTAACCTTTTGTAATTACAACATTCTCATCAGGGACTTCTCTCATGTATGTAAAGTTAATGTTTTGGAATTTGAAGAGACAATATCATAGTATTCCTAGTATTCAGGTAATAAAAGCCTTCGCTTGATATAATTTTTCTCTGCTCCAAATTGTATTTTTGGACTTCCGCAGGGAGGGGAAGCATGAAATATTGTGAAAGTTTTTTTGTATGTTTATCTCATGCTATCCTCCATGGGAATGTATTCTTCTGTAACAGTTACGTGGGCAGATATTTATGCTGTATAACCTGGAGAAGCCTGTGATTGGTGGATTTGGATTATGACTTTATTTTATTTTTTCTGTTGAGCTATTTTCTTTTCTCAACCCTCTCAGATGTTAAATGTAGAACGGAATGTTGCCTTAATCTAGTACCTGAGTGTATTGGAGCTTAGGTGTTTTAGATAATTCTAGAGTGCTAAACGTATATATTTTGTTTTTTATTATTATTTAAACTCCCTATTATAAGATCAGTTGTTCCATAGGTTTTGATGATTTTAAAAGACGAATCAGCGTCTTCTGATTTCAACCTTCAGGAGCGCACTGAGCAAAGCGACCATGTGGAGCACTGTGCAGAATTACAGTAAGGCTAAATAGCACCTAAATAACCAGCAGTTTAACTCACTCTGCATCTGCATACCTTGAGTTGTTTAAATTGGCACGTTGGTACTCTTTTAATTCCCAAACGTGACAATTTTCACTTCAGTTTTCCAATATGACATCAAGATGATAATTGCTTCTATCAAAACATTCAGGTGAAAATATTCATGGTTGCTTAGTGGAGAGAATCAACGTGCCAACTTTAGCAACTCAGGGCATATAATGTCCCGCAAAACAAGGGAGGAGCGTATGTAGGGCTGTTTGGTTAAAAAAAGTTTCCATTGAAAGCCTGTCAAAGTGTCAATTCTTTGGCAGGTTTAAGCAAAAAACGCCTCTAAAAAAGAGGATTTTGATTGAAAGCCTATCAAAAAGTGAGATTTTTAGCACTTTTGGCAGGCTTTCAACAGTGACTTTCCCTCAAAAACAGAGAACCAAACAGCCCCTAAGTGTAAAGTGAGCGAAAATATAGGCTATTTAAGTAGTATGTGGCCAATAGATAAGTAACCAAATCTATCATGAGATCCAAGCACCATGAAACTCATCAACAAATTGCAATGAATTTCGGCGTCTCAAAATATTGTATATTATGACATCACTTCATGCACCATAGTAAAGCACCAATAACCAAATAAATAAATAAAATTAGTGGAGCATGCAATCCTGCGCTTCAGCCCGTTCTGCACAAGGCCCAAGGCTCATCAGGGGTGCATTCCAGGCTCAACTCACGCAAAGGCCCTAAGGCTTAAACTATTTTAAATGAGTTGGATCATTGCCTCATTTGAGCTTGTACATAACATAATGTTCAAATTCAGAACTCTACTAGCACTACGGCTGGAGACGAACCAAATATTTAACAAATAATTCGATGTTTATTCTATTGAGTATAAACAAATAGATATTAGTCCCTTAAATATAAGCGATTTTGATATTAGTCCCTTAAATTGTCTTAAGTTGTTGATATTAGTCCTTCTGTTAGGTTTTATGTTAAAAAATCTAAACCATGGTTGTGTTAATATTAACTATAGATGATAAGTTACTAAAACACCTTCGGTGTAATTCACCCCACTAAATGACATTCTCTCTCTCTCTCTCTCTCTCTCTCTCATTGCATGTTTTGATTATAGTTTAAAGATTTGGGTTTTTAGTAAATTTGGGGATGAGTTAGGGTTTAATCTTGATTAGGGTTTAATTATGCAATGATGAATTTTAATTTGATTAGATTTTAATTAGGAATTGATGAATTTTAATTTGGTGAGGGGCATAATTGTTCCATAAATGTAACAATTATAGATAACAGAATATTCCCCTATAGATTTAATAGCCACTAACTTGAAGGATTAAAATCAACAACTTAAAGCAATTTGAGGGACTAGTATCAAAATACTCAGATCTGAAGTACTAATATCAAAATAGCTCAGATTTAAGAGACTAATATCTAAAAAACCCTAGTTTTTAATATTTGATTCATATACGATAGAATTTAAATTTAACCATGTGTGTATTCAATTCGTTTATTTAATGAACTATTTGTTTATATATTATACTTTAGACCCATAAATTTTAGCTAGTACAATCTCTATACATACCTCATATAAGTACTTTTTAATTTGTGAATGTTACATTATCACTAGGCTGCACATATACTGGTAGTATCATGTTTCATTGCATTATAAGACTAGAATCGAATCGAATATTTACCGAGTATCAACCAAATGTGAACTGAATAATTCATACAAGACTACATGAGAACTGTTTACAAATACTCACGCGTAGTTATGAATAAGAACCGAATCGAATTCAAGTAAGATTTTCTATTCGCTTCAAATACGGATGTGAATAGCCAAATGTGAACCGAATATAAATACAAATACAGTGGTCCTCAATTAGAGTTCGTTTCATTTCCACCCCTTCTAACATCTCACAACCTCAAGCTCCCCATGCAGCTCAAGACTCATCAAAACTAATGGGGCGGGGGAGGTGGTGAGAGGGGAGAAGGGGGGGAAATGAAACGAACTCTAATTGAGGACCACTGTAATTGGATTTATATTCGGTTCACATT
>BQKN01063651.1:219294-232456 GCA_022839385.1 Asparagus kiusianus
CCGCGCCCCCCCACCCCACGTGAGGGGGGGGGGGGGGTTTGGATTTTCATTTAGATTACATATAGTCCCACAAATAATATACCACATCTATCCACGGGCAACAAAATAACTCTCCACTCTTCACACAGTATACAACTCTAGTAACGGGTTATCAGACTTTCACAATGCTGACCATTCCCTTTTGTCTCAACAAACAACATAACGTACATTCTTATCTCCAAGAGGTACACAAAGGTTTTGGGGGAAATTTCGGATAAGAGGATCCTCCATTAAAAATCATATAAAAAAATCATGCACGAAGGAACTGAATCTTGACACGTCTTAATCTAAATTCCAAGAAAAGTGGATGGTCATTAATCACCAACTTTAAGCCTCCTCCGTAAGACTTTTTCCCCCCTTCAGCTTTCAGCATGGGCCTCATTCGTATCACCAGCAGGAATCTCATTCTCATTCTCATCTTCAGCATGTATCTCATTATCATTCTCATCTCCAGCAGGAATCTCTTGAACAGTCGCCAAATTGCTCAATACTGCACTAGCTTTTACGGAGCCCGGAGGAGTGTCCGTGTTAGTAGGTGTGGCCTGGTCGGAGCTTAAACTAGAGACATTTTCACCGGGCTGGCGAGAACCATTCAATGTGTGGCAATGGGGGCAGTAATAAGTTACGTATGGATAATCCTCCTTTCTCGCCAACCCTGCAAATATTTTCACCATTGTATGCATGTTTTTGTAAGGACAATAAATAAATGCTCTTTCATGTGGAGAAGAAAATGAAATGTTCTATAGAAATGTGTTACTTCTGTACAAATTAGTAAACATAAAAACATCCGTTAGAAAGTTGGAATTACATATCAAAAGAATATAGAAACATGATAAATTTGTACTACATACATTTATCATGGTATCGACATTTTGCAAGCCATGGATAAATTGTTTCTTTTTTCTTTTTCTTTCTTTCGGTGGGGTGGGTTTTTTCATTTTTCATTTTTTATTTTTTCACTTTTTTGGGGGTGGAGTGGGGTGGGGGTGTGGGGGAGGGGGTATGATGAAAGCGATAAAATTTAAGAAAGTATTTGATTGAAATTAATACATAATCCATTATGAAGGTCTCGAGAACAGAAGATGGGTTAGTTTCATTAAAATGGTAAACCAAAAAAAAAAAAGGAATGGGACTTACAGTATCAAAAGAATGTAAAATTATATGCTAAATTTCTACAATTTATGAACATGTAAGATTTGAACAGTTCACAAATAGGATCAATTTAGGAATCATGAATATGGGAACTACAGTCACTAAATCTAGATATTTTGGATATGCTTATTGAAGAGTAATTTGGCAATCGCATAGCTGAGGAAATGATAGGAAACAAGTCTCCGGGACGTTTGGTTCTTGTAGCTAGAAATACAAATCATTTCCAGACTACATGTTCCCAAAGCGTGTAATTAGAACCAGTATCGATGCTTTTCCAACTACATCTTTACATCAATATAAATGTATTGATACTTCTAAACTACTTATTAACGCGATTTAATAAAAAACCTATGAAAATCATATTATCATACTGCCTATATAGTAGAGATGGCAATGTTTTACACAGTTTTCAAGATGTTACGACAATCTTTCATTTTTAATTTAGTGTCAACAAAATTTGAACCCTATTACGTAATTGCAACTACATAATGGGATCTAACTCCAAGTGACCAAACATCGAAGTTTGCTTTTTCATGTACTTGGAACATGTTATCCAACAGACCCTAAACGTTTCAGGAAACATGAGAATATTGTGCTTATCAGAATATATTTCAATGAATGAACCTATTCTGATCATAATCGGATCATGCGTTTCACTCACCATTGTGCATATGGCAGTTGCCACATATGAGAGCATAACACTGACTTGGGTCTTCACCCACAAGAAGAGCAGCGATACGAGCAAGCCAACCCCCATCATTAGGGCTTGGGCCTTTAAAGTGTTCAACAACCCTCTGATTCTGATCAGGAGATTCTTCACCGTCAGCACTATAATCAACCGATGTTTCATCTATGTACTGAGTTAGTGCAGCATTCCCCGTGCTGTTGCTTCTTATATGAGATGGTCTCCTGTTCCGAAGTCCAGCAGATCTTTCCAGCTCAGCATCCTTGCTTCTCCCCATTGTCCCTTTAGGGTTATTAGATTCATCACCAAGATAAACCTTCAAGCCTGAATCTGCCCCCAACTTAGATGCCAAAACAGTTGCTGCTGCTGCTTTTGCAGCAGGATCAAGATCATATCTCTGGATTTAGGATCCAATGTTAGTAGCATATATCTATTTGAGAGATCCTTGCTAGATATTCAAATACATGATAGTGAGAAGAAAGGCGTGGAGAGAAAGAGATACCTGAATAAGTTGCTGTGTAGTGTAATAGTTTGTTCTCTCTTTAAGCTCATCAATCTTTGCCTGCCTTTCCGCTCGAAGCCTTTCAAGTGTCTTCTGATCCTTGCGATCAACTGTAAGGAAAGTCAATGATTATGATCTGAGAAGGATTTGGAATCATATATTAGCAAAAAGAAAAACTGCTTTGGAATATTAGAGCACTGGACAAACTGCATGACAGAATCCTGGCAACAGATATAGAGAACAACTTATATCTAATCTCTTGGAAAAGAGCACCATGGGGAAGATTAGTTGTGTTGTGTATGATGAATATGACTACAACAATTGAAATGTATCCAACAATTACAGAACATTCAAACATATCAGTCTTCAATAATTTCTATTCTTGTGCGACCTGTGTTATTCCATTAATTGCCATCAACAGAATGATTTATAGGTAAAGTGTGAATACAGAAAAAAGAAAAATAAAGAACAGAACAGAACTGGACAAACTGATGTCAGAGCAAGTAGAGATGTATAAGCCTATCTCAACCAGCAAGCCATTTATTTCAACTAAACAATGCAGACAGAGGAAATCACACAAGGAACACAACAAGGAAATTTGCAGCCTAAATTTCACTTGTAATGACACGATTATTTCATTTTCAGGATAACGATTCCTGAGATTCATATTGGCCCATTGAGCCTGGCAACACCTAACAGATATGCAATACAGTGATCTCTCTTCATCCAGATGGGCAGATACTTAACTAGTCAAAGGCAGTAGAGCCTCTAATTGCACAAGCTTGAACTGCACCAACAATAATGTAATTTAAAAGTAAAAAATGCTTCATCCATGATGACCATACGTTTGGGTCAAACCAGGAAGCTGGCGCTGTGTTCATTTTCAAAGACCAACGTTCAGCTAAATGTCAGCTGAAAAATAGGATCGTTACCTATGTAGTAACGACAAATATCGTCAAATATTTCAGCAGCACATGAAATCTTGCTTAAGGAATAAACTAAAAGAAATTATAAGAGGATCACAGATTCACAATTCTGAAAAAATGGGAGCCTATCAGTTCCATCATTCAAAATTTTCAACTAGTTTCAGTTTTGTGTCATGTCCAAGCTTTGTTTCCACCAATTTCAAGCATTGAGCCTAGGTATCCTTTAGTTGTCAGTCGTGTTAGAAAAGAATTGGCTCCTTTTCCATCAGTATTCTCAGTGAAACTATTCATCCACCCCATTCTGCCAGAAACTGAGAGCAGCATCACAGACAACCTAGTGGTGTCACTACAAATTAACTTACACGGTATCGACTTGACTTCCAAAAAGAATCAGTCTTTAAAACATTAGTTCAGCAAAAACTTCACAACTTTTGTGCTTTGAATTATTTAATATGATCATAAATTCATAATACTCTGCTAACATGGTTCTACAAATAATCTATTTTTCCAAATCACATAAAAATAATGCTTCCCACTGAAGTTATGGGAGTCTAGGTGATGAATATTGGGCATACAAAATCCTAGTGCTTCCCACTTCTAGTTAAAATAATGTTGTAATGCCCTTAACCAGTTGAGAGTGAGCTTAAACTTTTCAGTGAGTTCCTCACGTTCTACAAAAATCTCATATACACTGAAGTTATCATACAGCTAAAAAACTGTCTTATTTCTTCATAATATTGGTTTGAGTACATCTAGCAGGCTTTCATAGGAGTGCAATATGATATCTCTAGTCAAATCAGATGAAATACAGACCCTATGGTAATAACTCTTCAAAAATCTTCCCATAAATTGAAGCATAAATACCGCGCATGTCCAGCTTGTCACAAATAAATCATACCCGATCTTTACCAAGACACTTAGTGATTTATGAGATAGAAAACATCTTCTGAAGTTCATCTCATAGTTTATTAAAATCCGCATAATACTCATCCAAATTCCTTCTCCTTGAATAACATTTTGAGAAGGCCTATGAATAGGCCGTGCCAGACAATTCTTCCTACAGTATGCGGACTCCAACAAAAGCCATAGGCCACAGTTCTTAACTGTACAATAGTGAAGGACCAAATGTTGTACCTCCATGTCCATTGTATTAGGAACCTGACCCAAAATATAATTATCATCTCGCTTTCACTGAATTTTCTTTCTGTTCTATATGTTCCTCCTTTTGTTGCTGCCCTTCCATATTAATCACAAGTCTCTTCCACTGCAACTAGTTACTGGTTGTCAGCTTCTGATCACATCCAGTAAATAATTGTGCCAACAGAAAAATAATCAGGACTGGACATAGATATCAACCATGTCTAAGTAAACAGCAACGCGAAAAAGATTAAAAGAGCTCCAAAAAGCAATATCACGTACTTAATGTATCTCTCTAACAGACTAGGGAATACATATATATATATAGACTATCCAGTAAAACAAATTGAATAAAATGATTAAAAGCAATTTCACTTGGGTGTAGAGTTTGAGGTATTTACGCATCCTTGTGAAGCTTACAAGTGATGAATAGATAAGAGCTGACAACATGGGTAACCCAAACATAGGAAATACTCTAGCTGCTCTCATCTTCCAGTCCAAATCCACTGACCTTGTTGTCATGATAGCATAAGCCACTGCTATTGCCTGATAAAATAACCATTGTCAGTTTTGAAAAAGAACTCCATCTAGCTCATGCAACTAACATGCACTTTTTAAACCAATACACGAGACCTGGTCATCGTCAAAACAAAAAGATAAAATAAAGACACAGTAGTGACCAATGTTGAAAATAAAAATAACGCATACGTAATGCTCTATCTCTTGTAAGTGTTAAAGAAAAAGCGGCAAATAATAAGAACAATAACGCTTGGTTATTTTGGTCATTAATTATTTACATATTTTTTAAATACAAGCTATTTCATAATGAGTTTAATAATTAAAATCATCAAATAATTTTCAACATAACATCTTAATTAGGAAGACAAATTTTTTTTTACTGTTTAATTCAAATATATAAAATATGTTCACAATAGTTTTAAGAATTAGGAACAAAATATCACATGACAAAAATATTTTAATAAAATACAAACTATATAGATTTACTAGAAAGTATCACAATCAAGTACTCAAATATATAATCATAAGTTTATAGATATTTCATATTTACATTCATTTTATCAGTGATATTCCTCATTTCACAATCACAATCACGTAATGATGTCACCACATTAAGACATGAAGGCTTTACCAAACATTCAGAAGTAATTATTTAACTCTTTCAACTTTTAAGAAAAGATGTGCTATGAAATAAAGTAAATTTACTTGAAATAAGAAATAACACATGTTATATTGAAATAACATAAGTTACATTGAAATAACACATTTTATATTGTTATAACGTAGAGTTATGAAATGTCTGTGTTATTTCATGAGGTAACATAACATTTAAGGCTTGTTAGGTTATATAACGCAACATAGCGAGTTATGTAACGGTTTTTTTAAACAATGGTATTGACAATATTGATCTTTCTACAATGTTCTCAAATAATCTGAATTTAAATATTAACAAAAAGGGGGAAAGCTAAGCACTAGCGGATCTTCGAGAAGAACGCATCATAGTAAAGTTATTGTAGATTAGATCAGCATGAAAAGCATCCCTTATCGAAAGAGCATATCTCCTGTCAAACAAAGCCTTCAAAATTAAGGATCTTTTGACCTTATAAGGCACTCCAGTTCTACTGATCTTTGATCAGTATTGTATCGAACAACTTTTGGGATGAACTTGTGATACTCTCAATTCATGAAAATGAAAATAGAAGAAAGAAAAGAGAAACAAACTAAACTAAAAATCTTAAGTCTTGATCAAGACTCTGGATGTGTGAAAAAAAGAGATCACCCTTTTTTCTTTTCCATTTCAATTTCTCGATTATTATATGATGATTTATTAACTTTCCACGTATAGAAAGAGATGGACTATAAATGGCATCTCTTATATCAATGACACCAAAGGGATATTAAATGAATTGAGAGGTTGATGGTGGAAATTTGCAATTAAGGTAAGGATGTTTTCTCAATTCACAGGAGTGTAAGCTAACCTAAGAAAATTCAGTGTTCCCTTCGACCATGTTCACCCAGTGTTCCTTATGCCTGTTTCCCTTCCGGTAGAAGAACTAGATTGCAAAATTGGTTTTGAACTTAATCTCAGACTTATGAGTAGAACGCTTAGGATTTGTATGACAGTGTGGCTGAGATTGAATACTTCTCTTGAAGTTATTGTCCGCACTCCTTAGTTTGAAGTTAGGTTTATCCTCCACCAAGTTGACTTGGCTTTCCTCTTAGACTTTGGATTGGAGTTTTGCCTATGTCTGGTCTTGGTGGAATTCAATTAAGTTCTACAATAATAAAATTCCTTCAATTTCTTGTTTATTATGGATTTTGCACTTTTGACAACAAAAGCAACATAAACTAACGACATATGCAAGAAGTAAAAGACAAGAATTAATATCCATGTCTAACATATTTTCACCTTCAATTTATGAATAAATAAGTTGCTAGAAACAAAAATTGATTTGCAGAAAGTTATATAAAGATAAAAAAACAATCAAATAGACAAAAGCGGTAGAGAACTTAAGTATTGCTAAACTAAGGCAGTATACTTAGCTCAACGGCTATCAAATAATACCTTTGTCTACAGGTCAGCCTCCTAAGCAAGCTACAGATATTTCAAAGTGGCTTTTTTTAATCTTTTCTAAAGAGCCTGTCAACAGATGCAGTGAGGTTTTTAAAATCATAAAATATTTTACTATACAGGTACATTAGCAATTGATTTGGAAAGCCATAAAACACCATGAACTTGGAACTGAACTGGAAAGATGTAGATGGCCAAAAAAATAGCAAACAGAACTAGCAAGTGCCGCAATCAAATAGAAGTACGTAGGTAGAAGCTAGAGCTACTTGCTAGTTACTTTTCTTCTCCCCTTCTAAAATAGGGTTGTCATGTGTCTAGTCTAGTGTCTAGAATTTTCAATCACAGTGTTAATAACACATTTTCCACCAAAATTTGGTGGCAAGGTTTTTAGTTCGGGTAACGCGAATTTTTAAAAGAGTAAGGATTCTATCAGAAGCACCCCTACACAGTAGTAGTAACTCCTAAACTTACCCTCTAACTAGGGGTGGCAAATTATGACCCGACCCATCAACCCAACCCGACCCGACCTGTTCATATTGAGTGTGGGTCGAGTTATATGGGTCGGGTAACGGGTCAACCCGAACTGACCCGTTTATTAGATGGGTAAATTAGGGTTGACCGCGTAACCTAATAACTAACCCGTGTAACCCGAACTGCTTCAGCCGACGTCAAATCCCTCGGCCGATGTTGCACCGTCTCCAGGAGGTTTCTGGCTCTCGTCCCCCTCATCCGCGTCGACTACGTCATCTCCGACGACCCCTCGCCGTCCTCCTCCTCCGCTGCTGACGCCGCTAGAGGCAACAAAGCCCGAGGCTTCATTTCGAGTCTCGCGCGCTTCGTCATGAAGCCTTTCCAAGCCCTAGGACAGATCCTCACCAGCAAGAGACCTTCAGACACTTAGCTGTCGACGATGGGGGAGGAGTCGAGGTTGTGGTTTTTTGGCGGGAGGGGGCCTGGCAGGGGAGGAGAGGATGCCGACGTCGCGATCGAGGGGCTGGCTGAAGTACTCGCGGGAGCGAGGAATCGGGTCGCCATCTTCGTCGGAATCCATTGGAAAAGTTGGATTTTTATCGATTTGGGTGAATTTTTTTCTTTTTCTTTGGAGGAGAACGAGGGATCGGGACTGAGTTTGGAGGAAAGGGTCAAGGGTGAGAGAGCGATATCCACGCGCAGGGGTAAACGGATGGCATAAGCTTCTCTTCTCTTTCTTTCTCGCTGCTCTGCTCAAATGATGAGAGAGAAAGAGGATGTCTCATTATTCTCTACTTTAATTATTCCACGGCGTGGAAAAAAATTATTTTATTTTTTTGGCATAATACAGTTTTGCGTACGCTTGGTAAATATGCACATTTAAGTGTATGATTAACATTGATTATTGTATATAAGGTAGCTCTGTTGAAATGGAAAGCTTGTTTCGGGTCTACTCTCGAAAGCTGCGTGATTCTGGGCGCTTTGTCTTCATCTTTTTCGTCGTTGTCGAAATCTCAAATTCCTCACCCTAGTTTTACTAGTTCTTCGGAATTCTGCGAACCAACAATAGTGGAGTATTATTCCGGAGTCCTTTTACACCAACGGCAGCCTTAAATTGAGTAATATGGGTCATTTGGGTTATAAGGTCGGTCGGGTAACTCACTTAATAAACGGGTCGGATCGCATTGACCCATTTATTAAACGGGTCAGGTCGGGTCAACTATGGCCTGACCCTACCCATTTGTCACCCCTACCTCTAACCATCTGTGAATGGTATAGATTAGCTTGCATTTTCTTTTCCCTTCTAAAATAGGCATGTATATCTAGGATGTGGACTTCTCAATCGCCAAAGACAAATATAACATCTGTTCCAGCAAAAGAATTTGGCAGCAAAAAGCCCCCTTTTTTTGTTGAAACGCAACACACTGTGCTCCCCGACCACTGACTGTTATCTTCAGGCACTCAACATGAAATTTCAGAACATAACTTAAAATTTTAACTTACCTAAATTAAACAAAAAAATTAAATAAAAAAATCAAGAAACCTGCTGACCTCGACGATCACAGAGAAAACGATGATGTTCCTGGACCTCCTCCTCGAAGAGTGAGCTCTCCTCTTCAACCTCGCGTGAACAGCGGCCTCCTCCTTCGACAAGTACTGCAGCTTCTTCTCGTAGTCGTCGTTCCTCGGTCCGAAGATCCCCTTCCATAATCGACCAAAGAATCCTCCCTTCTTCTTCTTCGACGATGGCGATGGCGACGGCGATGGCGACGACGGCGAAGGCGGAGCCGTCTCCCCCTTCTTCGATCCTCCCGCCATCGAGAGGGAAAAGTTTCTTAGCTGAGGATTGAATTGATTGAGGAGAAAGAGGAATTTTTTTTTGAATTTTTTTGATCTGAAGGATTCTTTGCTTTGCTTCGATCTGGGTTTTTTTGGGGGTTTTTTTTGCTTTCCCACACCGTCTTCCTTCCTTTTTCCTCTGCACCTTACTTTCTTAGGAGCCCACGCGCAAAGACGGCTACTTTGCCCAGGTAAGGTGTTTTTATTCATTTGCCCCCTTGACAATTTGCTGTTTGGCATTTCCAGTCCAGGTGCTAGTTTTGCAAATTACATCGCTAAGTCTTAACAAAGTCCAGATTGCAAATTTGCAGCGGTTCACGCATGGTTTACCTGTATGTCCTTTCAACTTCTTCCCTACCCCAACCCCACCCCCCGCCCCTTTTTGTTGTTGTTTATTCTTTATTCTTCTCTGTATCTCATTATCTATCTAAAGTTAAAACTTGAAATCTTCAGATTTACCTCATGCTTGATCTTGATTTATAATTATCTTTATGACTGCAAAAACATTGTGATACGTAGTTACGTGCATCTACAACGATAAAAGCTAGTTTCTACAAATTTGAGGGATCTATCCACCTGCCAGCTTTCTATAAATATTAAATAAAACATTTGATTAGTCTTTTAAAATTCTAAGACAAATACAATTTGCAAATATTATTACATAAGATGTGATTTTTACGAGTTTCATATGAATATATACATTTTAAGTGAAAAACAAATGTATTGTGTGTAAAATCTAGTTCTTGTAAACCTAGAAGAGCATCTAAGCAATGGACCTTAGGCTCTGTTTGGAAAAAAGGAGATAAACTAGTTTTCTTCTAAACTAGTTCATAGCCAAACCCGAGCAGGAGGCGGATAAAAAAATTTTTAGCTTAAGACTAAAGTTTGGCCTAGCAAAACTGACACAAGTCTTGGCCCAATTTTTGCTAAAACTTGGGTCTATTTTAGCAAAATGCTTAAAACTAGACCAAGATCAATCCCAACCTGGTTTTATCCTAAACTAGGTTACATCTGATCTAGGCTTAGTTTGGCAAAATACTTAAAACTGGGTCATGATCAATCCTGACCTACTCTTATCTTAAATTAGGTTATATTTAGGTTTGTTTGGCAAAATGCTTAAAACTGGGTCAGGTTGAAAGTTAGATTAGTGTTACCGAATTGTCAAACAATCGTAATATTTGACAATCCTTCAAAACTAGGGCAGGATTAGTCCCGACCTAGTTTTAATTCTGTTTTTGTTTGTCTATATATAGAATAGGGGTAGACTAAAGTTTGACCTGGTTTTATCAAGACCAGACTTTTCAGTTTTGTAAAGCCAAGTTTTGATATAAAACAAGCTTTTTACAACTCTTTGTTCTAGTTTGGTTTTTAAAAGATTTACTAAACTGACTCATAGTCCAGAACTATCTGATGAACATTGGTGAGAGATGAAATTTTCTTGTGAAGAGAGTGGATTTTCAAGTCAAACGATCTGACGCCGTTAATAGATTTTTGGAATAGTATTTGTTTATGGTAACGTAAATATTCAAATTCCAAAAGGCAGAAAAGTACACGCTCTTGGATAATACCCTACATAAAAATACGTAAGTAAAGAGGGTGTATATGCATATTAGCCACAATGGTTCGTACGAAATGTTTGTGGGTCCATCTCGGCTGTGAATTAAAATGTAATTAACAAAGTAGCAGTTGGGAGATTGTTGAGAGTTCAATTGACAGCTACCAACATGATACGATTCAATCCAATCTCCTAACGCTGTGCTTTTTTGATATTTTTTTGAACATTCGTGACTCCACATAAGCTACTCTGTCCATTTACACCATTATTTTATGCTTTTAATAACTTCAGAACAAAGAGGAGGGCCCCTGGGTTTTAATACAAAAGAAATACAATTTTCATTTCTTTGGGTCAAACTGTAAGGAGATTGAATCTGAATTATAGAAAGTTCTACCTTCTAGATCCATACTATGGGTTTTATTATTCTAAAAATAATTAGAGGGGGAAAAAGCTATCAGATCTTTGACCACAAAATATACTCCGATTTATAACTACGAACAGCTCACATAGCTAACTAAAGTAGGTTTAACGTAAGCATTGTAAATGCAATTTACAGTCACTGTGAACTCGTTGTAACTGTTAGGCGACCCAGGTCACATAGCAAAACTGTGTCGCTCTTCGATTCCCGTGTGCGTCAAAGACACTATCAATAGAAAAAACTCATTGTAACTGTTTGTTTTACAACTAATAAATATTGGAAAAGGAAATCAGTCGCAACGTCACAGTTCAACAAGAAGCGAAGGAGGTCAGATTGAAACTCGAGCTAGAGTGAACCCTTAATCAAAGAAGTCCAAATAAAACTTTGTAATGAAACCAGGCAAGAGAGAACTAATCATATTGTGCATAACAGGAGAGATCAAGCCACGTGAGCAGAACAGGAGAATTTATACACCAAGTTCAGTGACCATCGAGTTCTACCATTTAAATCTAAAACCGAAATAACAATAATAACATTACTACTACTAATATTACAACAAAAATAAAACCTTAATCTCAAATATTTTGAGTTGATTACATGATCATATTTTTCTATTCTCATGACCGATGCCAAACTATCTAAATTACACTCCCATCCTCACATTTTATACTCAATGAGCAACATACAGAAAATAGAAGGACGGGCTCATTATTATTTACAAAATTTCCCATAAAGTTCGAGGTGAAGTTTACAACCAATCTCCATTTATCAAGGGCGAAGTATTATTACAACAGCAGCAGAACAGCATGTGCTGTTCTGCCTAGTAAACAAATTTAGATAAAAACAAGAAAAATCCAGCAGCCGTTTGATTCACTTGTACAGCATACATCTCTCTCTCTCTCCCCCTCTTCATTATAGGGAGGTGAAGTACTGCTCTAAGCTCCTAGAAGTGAACACATTAGATGCAATTTGTCCCAACTCAAGTTCTGAAATGTGAAGTTGGTGTCTAATAAACCGCTGATCAAAGAGAAGTTGTGCATGCGATAAAGTTAGCAATGCGGAAACACGATATACGCTGGTTAGAATTAACCAATTCGAGCAAGAAAACATACCGCTAACTGAGAAACTATTTCAAGATTTGAGTCTACGTGCCAATCTGGCTCTAGTTGTCGAACAAATGATGATCTTCCCATGTCAGTGCTACAGAAAAGAACCTGAAAAGCATCACATTAGATATAATTGAAAATGGAAACACACAGTATCATCTAAAATTCTTAAAATCCTAGTGGCATACAAACAAGGGTGCCCTTTGGTAAAGACACTAAGCTATCGTGTTACATATATGGGGATTAATTCTAGTAGAAGCTTATACAACTCGGTGTAGAAAATTGTTATAAGACTACTATATGTCATGAGTGACAAGTGGTAAATTATCTAAAAAAAGGGTTAATTTTACCCCCTCAGCTATTTTTACTACAGAAAACCCCCTAAATTTTGGGATTGTTGTAGATAACCCCCTAAACTTTTAAAATACAACTTAACCCCCCCCCCCTCCAACTATGAGGTATCACACATAACACCCTTATCTTTATGGTTTTCTCAAATAACCCCCCTAACATAGTTATGTTAAAATGTGCATTGACTAAAACACCCTTGGTTGAAAGTAAAGCTGAATTTGAGGGGGTTTTCTTGAAGAGCGGTATTACAGGCACACTGCCTGCCACACTACCAACCACAACACATCTCTCTCTACAGTGCAGTGGGGCTCACACATGATTTTTTTAAAAAAATCATGTGTGGACCCCACTGCACTGTAGAGAGAGATGTGTTGTGGTTGGTAGTGTGGCA